>NMRB01001274.1:16111-32555 GCA_002633025.1 Notospermus geniculatus
CGATCGAGCCTGGCCGTTTGAGGTGGATCGCTGATGAAATAAAGTGGAATTGTATTGTATCAGGATCGATTTACCGTCTGGCTGAACTTCGACTCCCTGGTCGGAAGTGACCTAATCCATGGCACAAAATGTAAGTCCTATTGTACAATCGGCTTATTCCAGCAATCGATGACCATGGATAGTCGTTCCTTCCGTGCTAAAAAGGTAAATTTTCCCTCAGACTCATTCGTTCATCATGCGTTTCATGGGCGCAGCCATGTTTAATCAGCCGTTGGCCAATCAGATTCGGATGCTCTGAGCTGGACACTCGCCACCTGGCGGTAACGAAAGTTTTGGCCTTTGCTACCAGACTCTCTCCTGTAAGAGAGAGAGGCTGGTGACGCGAGACTAAGTCCAGCACGAATTCATGCAGAGTTCTGGTGAACAGTGAGAATCGATTCAGAAATTGTATTCGGCAAAGGAACGTTTGTGGTAATCAAATTTTAAAACCTCAACGATCGCAATCAATGGACGATAATACGACTCCGCAGGTTGCTTCCATTTCGTCGGAGGAAAGGTATAGGATGCCAACGATCGGCAAACACAAATCACGAATTTTACAATCAAAGAGGACGTATTTAATTTATTAATGGCTTTACGAGGCAGGACTGATTTGACTACGAATCGATAATACCAATGTGATGACTTTTTTAAAATCTTTGAATGGCAACTCGTAGTCAGCATAATCGGTCTGGGTTATTTAGTTTATCATTGGGTTATTTGGTTCATCATTACAATTCATATCATCAAAAATTCATATGAATTTTTTATATCATTCATATATTAAACACATGTAGATGTATACGTTTGGAATACGTATCACTTGGTGTGGCAGGAATCTAAAGTCCCCCACGAATCTGACTCTTGTTCAACAAGGGATTATAATACATGGCCATACAGAAAGAAATAGGAGTCTCAGGAATGCAAGTCCGAGTCACAATAGTCAGATTGTTAGACTTGCATTGGAATATGAGTTCCTAAGTCGAGAGAGCCTCTTTAATATGTTTAACACTACATGTCGTCTGGCCTTTGCCCTCAATTTGCATGCAAACTAAGGGTATATATGAATTATCATTATTTTCCTCATTACTTTCACCTTACATTTGCCCTCTCTCTCTAGGCATGGCAGCTGAGATGTATTATTCAGGTAAAATCATTGGCCTCATAGGTCCAGCGTGTACGCATGCGCTTGAGCCCGTTGCCAGGCTGGCGGGATATTGGAACATAGCCATCGTTACAGGTAAAATATTCGAAAGACGGCAACATTCCATCTTTGTGGCTGTCACGTCACAACATCACAAAGCATCGATAAGCTGTAGCTGAAAAAAATCACCAAACCTTTTTTAAAAGACTCAAATATTTTTAATTTAAAGTAATATTTTCCATACCGCACTCGATTTTTGAAGTTTTTAAAGGCTAACCTTGGAAGAATTCAAAAGACAGGCGTACAATTTGAATAAGAACACAGACTCATAATTCCAGTGATTTTAGACCTCATTTTTAGAGTCATCCAAGGCAAAGCATCTCTGTCACTACTTAAAGGTACTCTAGTTCGAATTGTAAACATTACGGTTTGTTTATTTACACGTTGATTATAATAGTTATTTTTCCCCGGACAGGTGCAGCACCGTGTATACCAAAACATTAATGTTATCTATTTTTATATCTATATAGATAAATATTCTTGTAACTGAAATATATTTATGATTTTACGCTCAAAATCAAACAAAAAGTTGTGAAAGGCGAGATTTAATTCGATTTGTTAGTACCAGAAGTTGACAATAGGTGGCACATCGTAATGTTTACAATTCGAACTAGAGCACCTTTAAAGTGGTAACGCATCCCTTGACAGAATTATACAGTGAAAAACACCCTTCACAGGTTTAGGTGACAGTGGGCGCTTCAAGAACAAAACAGACTTTCCGACCCTAACAAGAATGGCCTACTGCCAGTGCCGTCTTCGAAAGGTCTTCGGTAGCGTATTCACAAGATTTAACTGGACTGACATTGTCCTGGTGTACGACAGCAGTCACGTTCATTCGGACATCCTGGCAAAAACACTATATGAAGGCCTCCAAAAGCAAAAGATTTATCCAAAGACGGTGCAGTTCTACAGCAACATTCAAGTTGATTACGAGCGAGACGTTCTGAAGCCCGCCAGTGAACATGGACGGAGTAAGAGTTATTTATGTATTTTTGCTCCCAAACGCAACTCCTTAAAAGTATTCCGCCTCAACCTACATGTATTGAGTGGAGGCCGACAGAGTTGGAAGTCTTATTCCAAACTGCAAACCTTTTTGGGAGTTTTGTGGATCCTGGAGGCTTGGTTGACAGGCCTACATGTACTTTTAAAAGTACATGATCATAACTGCAACATTGCTTTCGTTTGAATTCTAATGTCACATCAAGAATACGTATACTTCTACTCTGATCTTATTTCAAACTCTCATGTCATGTAACATCAGGTTAGATTTTTTTCCCAAAATTGTCGGCAAATTTCTTTCTTTCGGCAAATTTCTTTCTGTTGGCAATCCATCGTTTCGTACAATGTGTTTTTTCTCCGTTGATCTTATGTGCTAATGTTTGAAGGTAGGCCTATCTAAAAATGACAGGGATGCCCTTATAAAAATTGAGCATTAAATTTTAATACTAAAACTACTAAAAATGAGTATTAATAATTTAATAGTTATTTCGGAATAACTATTAAAAGTTAATACTCATAATTATCAAAGTTAATACTCGTGGGCATCAAAAAATTAGTAATCACGAACACCAAAGTTGAGTATTATTTAGTACTCATGATTATTAAAGTTTGTACTCGTGAGAGACAACAGTTTATAATCACGAACACCAAAGTTGAGTACTATTTAGTACTCATGATTATTAAAGTTTGTACTCGTGAGAGACAACAGTTTATCAGGAGGTGAGACACCTGATGTGATCAAAAAACCTGATCAAGGGACTTAGTAAGGCCTAAAGTCACGCCAGAACTATTATAGTTCTAATGTTTAATATACGAGACTTTTCAACACTTGGCACAAAATAATTGTTTTAGTTGTGTGGTTTTAGTAAACGGGCCAGGTCATACCTATAGCATGTACTCCTTCAACTACAAGGCAGATATTGACAACCGGTCTTTTTATTCCTATAATATGGATAACAAGCTTGTATCTTATGGATTTTTATTTTCATTTTGGGGATCATAATTATTATTCCGAAGTCGAATAGCTGTGAGTGACAAATGTGATGGGGACACAACGAAATCCATGCACAGAGGCATGATTGGTTGTCGTTTTATTTCCCTATGTTTTACATTGGTATCAGTAGATACATTAATACGAGCAAAGAAGTCAAAATTTGCATTTTGATTACCCTTACTTCAGCTGAATATCAGTATAATACTTGAGTATTAAGCTGTCGGACGATTAACATAATACTCATGTAAAGTATGAGTATTAATTGAGTACGAGCATTAATTTAGTACTCAGAGCATTAAATTAGCAGTTTGATTATTAAGCAAGCTTCACCTGAATATTAATTCATACTTGAGTATTAAGTTAACAGTTAGACTATAAACATAGTATTAAACATAATACTCATGTAGGTTGGAATATTAATTTAATACTATGACTATCAAATTTAATACTTACAGTTCTCCGGAATATTATCTCAGTACTATTAACTATTAATTTGACCAATAATATCAAAGTTAATGTTCAATAATACTAAAATAATACTCAAAAATATTAAATTTAATGGTTTTACTATTAATTTTATAGTTTTACTACTAAAGTTAATGCTCAATTTTTATAAGGGATAGTTTCACTTAACCATGGAGACTTTTGTCACAGAGGTGAGCACAATGGCCCTGGCCATTTCATCTTAAAAATCACAATGTTTTTTTTTTGTGAATTCACTTTGTAGTGTTGATCAAGATGACATTTGGCTCCCATCAATTTATAAAAGGTGCGTATGCAAAATTGCCTACACACTGTGTACTGTAGGCCTAGTAATATTCTCAAGTGCAGTCTCTTTTATCATCACGTGGGCCATTTTTTAGGCCGAGAGTCAGAAAATGTTGAAAATGTGTGTGGAGAAATGAAAGTCCATCACGCCGTGCAGTCGGCCTACATGGCACATGACGTCACCGTGACCATGGTGACGTCAGTTTGCGTTTTGACAATCCGCGACTTGCCACCGAGTCAACTTCACTCGCATTTCGACCGACCAGGCGCAGAAAATGGATTTTGCAGTCCCACAAGCAAGAGTCCCGGGCGTATTAACAGTGCTCGTGGGCATAAGCAACTTGATAGAATTCATTGCACTCGGCCTTTGGATCGGCCTATGGTCAAGCGATCTTGCCGGAAGCTTTTGGTTGCTCATCGTTGCTGGGACGTTGGCCTTTTTCTCATCTCTGCCATCAAGGACACGTGCAGTTTCCATTGCATCCCTCGTCTTCAATTGTTGCTCGTGTTGCAGCTTGATTTACTTGGTAAGCCTCGATGGCCTTTATCGTTTATCTGTTCAACTGTGAAGTAGGTCATAATTTTCATATTTTGAGTTTGTTTCTTGCATTTTAGGCCCTGTGACCGGTAGCTAAGCCTAGGCCTACCTCTTGGCCTATCTAGGCCTAGGCCTAGGGCCTGCTAACGGTAGGTTCGTGGGCCTGGCCCCAGGCCCTAGGCCTACCGTAGTAAAGTCGTGATTAAAAGGCATGATTGACCCCACCGGGATCCATTCAAATTTGTGTACTGATTCAATTTCAATTAGGCTAGGACCTCATACAAAAAATACAAATAGGCCTAGGCTACGTACCGAGTAGGCCTAGCCTAGGCTACCTAGGTAGGAGGCCTAGACATGCTAGGCCAGCCAATGGGAGCAGTCAGTCAGCAGCGAAGAGGGCAGCGAAGTTCTAGCGGACCAATACAATAGAAAATTCTCCTGATTGGTGCTCAATCAACCATGAAGATGAAGGGATCCGCTGGGCATTGAATTCGGCCGTAGTGACACCTATTGGTCAACTGACCGACAGCTCCTATTCTCTTCGGATCCGATCGGGTAGGCCTACCCCTACCTTATACCCCCATCACACTGAAGTCGTTCTCAAAACGTCCTGCCCCGTCCTAAAAAATCGTAAAACGGGCTAGAACGTGTACCCTTGGCCAAATAATGCTTCGGTGTACTGGAGCACACTTCCCATCCACGAAGTTCGTAAAAAGACTGTAAAACGTTGCCACTACGTCCACTCCGTTCGCACACAGTTTGAACCCGTTCGGCAAAATTTTCAAGAACGTACTGAGAACTAGCTCAGTGTGATGGGGGTATTACATGCCTTACCCTTCTTATCATGCTACGTCACCACGTTTTTTTTTACTTTGCAGTTTATCGTGGTAGTGATTCATCTCGTCCTCAGCAGCATTCCCACCTACAATGCGGTGAGTCGTCAAATCTTTCCATTTAGTTTCGGCTACGAACTCAACGTTCCAGTGCCAGTGATATTAGGGAGGTTTAGAAATCAAACGATAAACGTGAACTTTACGACAACGTTATTTTTCATACTACATTTACACACATAACCAGATTTTATATTTCGGTGCAAAAATAACGTTGTTGTTTACTTTTGTCATTTGATTTCTACATCTCTGCGACATTTTCCTACCCTTTAGTACTAGGCCTACTGATGACCATCATCCCACTGGTGCACTGGTGTTTCGTCAGATTTGCGAAACATCACTAACTTTCATTGCCCGGGTGAGTGTGGGGAGGGAGGAGGAGCTGACAAAACCTAAAACTAACAGCAAAATGACCACGACAACGGCCAAAAAATTTTAAAAACGCCAAAAATGAATTTGGTTAAATTCCATGAACGAATTCCATACGGTTTTTGACTGCTCCTCCCTGCCCACTCTCTTTTCTTATACTGTATTCTTAATGGGCAAGAAAAGTGGTCAAGAAACCAGGATTTGAGTGATAAATCGTGGAATGTGGCGTGCCAAACTTTGATAATGGCAAACATAAGGGGTCTTTCCCAATGCTCAGTGTACTGAGTACGAGAGTAGTTAGTAAAACAGTAAGTTGGCCTAAGGCCGAGTGCACACTGGAACTTTGAAGCGAAGCAAATTTCGCCAAGCGATGCTACATTGGCGTTTTCCAACTATTGAGAGCGATCAGTGCTGTCTTTGAAGAACTTTGACTTCGCAGGAAATTGCTTTTGAACGAATTAGGTCAAGGATTGATGACGCGGCAGCTTCTGCGTATGATGAGAAATAGGTCGATTTCGTGAGGTCATGCATTTTCCAACCAGGCAGCTGTTTGGATGACGTATGAACATTCTGTGCACTCCACACATGGGATCGAGCAACTCGGACATGTTCGCCGATGTGGATAGTTCACGTGGCGTTCGGGGATGCCTTTGTATGGCATGTATGGGGTCTATACATGTACGATTCTTTTTTTTTTGAAAAACCACATCAGGTCGATCATCCCACTCTTTTAATCCCAAATATAAACTGCGCCCTGGTTCCGATAACCCCTGGGTCAGCACGAGTGGTGGTCAAGAACGGAGGATTCGAAAACGCCCTATAGGTGTCACGTCTGCTGTATAAGTCATCATGTGACCAAATGGTGCTCCCCATTGTAGGCCTATTGATCGCTGGCAGCAGGCCTACACAATGGAATGATTATGGCGCGTATATTCTGTACAGCTGTCGCAATTATGTGCACGAGCACGGCCGTCTGGCAACCAAACGTAGTCGGATGTGTTGTCAACATGGAGAAGTCCAGGCTTAAAACGCTCGCCGATGATATTTCTGAAATGCTAAATTTTCTGGAGGAAAAATATCCCAAAGATGAAGACATCAACCAACGATTCACCTAAAGCGGAGTCTCTGGATACCGATGATAACTCGTCTATTGAAAAGTGTATAGAAAACACGAAAACATTGAACCGACGTATGAGCAACAAACACAACTCTGTTTATTTGGCTGCCCTACAAGGGGAAATTCTATTCACGTTACATCAACTGTGTAGGTCGAAGAAAAAAAAGGGGAGATCCTGGGAAAAAGCCCTAAACGCCCTAAGCTTTTCACGGTCGTACGCCAGTTTTCTGAAGCGTCTGGCACGTTTATGCCGGGAGTATGAGACGTTTATGGAGTGTGGTGCATTGTCTTTGCACTTCATAAAAAACAATTTCAGCACAGTTGAAGCTGCATGCCAAAAGATCTGGGGACAATAAACGAGTAAGTAGCTTTGTACGAAATGGTTCCCAATTTATCCCAAACAGATAAAAATGGCTCACGCGTGTTACACTCATTTCTGGGCTCCATCGAACCAAGAAATGGTCAAGAAACCAGGATTTGAGTGATATATCCTGAATGTGGCGTGCCAAACTTTGGCAAACGTAGAGATCTTCCCAACGCTCACGGTACTCGTACGAGAGTAGTGAAGTAACATTTTCCCCCGCTCGTGATCAATGGTTTGGTGGGTGAACACCTTTAGAACTGTTTTGAATGATAACATAATGGGCTAAAACTAACAGGCGGGAAATGGGTTAGAATCTAATGTAATTTACATACGCTCCATGGAATGACTCTTCATACAAACGAAAGTAGACCGAACACTGTCCTGATTAAAAATACTAGGACAGACGCGAGCAAATGCTTAAAACCATCATGGCGCCCGCTGGTCTATATTTAGCTCGGCGTCGGTCTACAAGCATTGCTCTTGGAGCTGTAGAATGACGTCACTAGCCGGGAAGCGAATTTTTTCGCAGCCGGGAATCCGCCGTAGATCATTTTGCTTTCACCGGTCTTCGAATGCAAGCTGCCCAGATGACCGGGTACCAGTCTGTCTTGTCAAAGGGGAGTATTGATAGTTGGTGTACACAATGGATATAATGCCACGTATATAAGATCTACATACTCTGCGCAGCAACAGCTGGCATGCTGTGGCAATGTAAACGAACGGCGATCACGGATCAGTCTGTGCATGTATTGGAAACATGGAGAAGTCGAGGCTAAAAACGCTCGCCCATGACATTTCTGAAATGTTGAATTTTCTTGAGGAAAAATATCCCAACGATGAAGATATCAAGGCGATGAATGAACAGTTCTGGTTACGATACCCGGAACTTAGTGATCCTGAGACAACGAGGCCCGAAGACCAGCCGACGGATATAGGCCTAGATGATGATGATGATGATGATGATGATGATGATGATGATGATGGTGATGGAACAAGGCGATGAATGAACAGTTCTGGTTACGATACCCGGAACTTAGTGATCCTGAGACAACGAGGCCCGAAGACCAGCGGACGGATAAAGGCCTAGATGATGATGATGATGATGATGATGATGATGGTGATGGAACTGTTTCTGGGAAGCGTTCATTTAGTGTCGATGAGGTGGTGACGATGATAAATGATTCCTTGGATTCATTTGCCTCGACGACCAACGATTCACCTAAAGCGGAGTCTCTGGATACCGATGATAACTCGTCTATTGAAAAGTGTATAGAAAACACGAAAACATTGAACCGACGTATGAACAACAAACACAACTCTGTTTATTTGGCTGCCTTACAAGGGGAAATTTTATTCACGTTACATCAACTGTGTAGGTCGAAGAAAAAAAAGGGGAGATCCTGGGAAAAAGCCCTAAACGCCCTAAGCTTTTCACGGCCGTACGCCAGTTTTCTGAAGCGTCTGGCACGTTTATGCCGGGAGTATGAGACGTTTATGGAGTGTGGTGCATTGTCTTTGCACTTCATAAAAAAACAATTTCAGCACAGTTGAAGCTGCATGCCAAAAGATCTGGGGACAATAAACGGCGAGTAAGTAGCTTTGTACGAAATGGTTCCCAATTTCCCATTTGTGGAGGAATTCTGATGTAAAATAGTTAGGATCGGGTACCAGTCTACCGTAGATCATTTGCTTTCACCGGTCTTCGAATGCAAACTGCCCAGAAGACCGGGTACCAGTCTATCCTGAAAGGGGAGTATTGATCGTTGGTGTACACAATGGATAATGCCACGTATAGATCTAGGTAGATCTACTCTGCGCAGCAATAGCTGGCATGCTGATGTGGCAATGTATACGGCGATCACGGATCAGTCTGTGCATGGAAACATGGAGAAGTCCAGGCTTAAAACGCTCGCCGATGATATTTCTGAAATGTTGAATTTTCTTGAGGAAAAATATCCCAACGATGAAGATATCAAGGCGATGAATGAACAGTTCTGGTTACGGTACCCGGAATTAGGTAATCCTGAGACGACGAGGCGGCCGACGGATGGAACTGTTTCGGGGGATGCTAGGAAGCATTCAGGTGTTAGTGTCGAGGAGGTGGTGAAGATGATAAAGGATTCCTTGGGAGATATTGCTTTCACGACCAACGTCCAGTTAGTTAAGGTGGAGTCTCTGGATATCGATGATGGGCCTAATACGTCTATTGAAAAGTGTGTAGAAAACCTAAAAACGTTGAATCGGAGCATGAAATATCGCCTACAACACCCGATTTATTTGGCTGCCCAACAAGGGGAGATCCTATTGACGTTACATCAACTGTGTAGGAGAGACAGGAGATCCTGGGAAAAAGCCCTGAAAGACACTGACAGGATCACACCAGCGCAGGCATGTTTTTTGAAGCGCGTGGCATATTTATGCCAGTATTATAAGAATTTTATGGAGTGTGGATTGTCATTGGACTTTATTAAAAGAAATTTCAGGACGGTTGAAGCTGCGTGCCTAAAGATCTGGGGAAAAATAAACGAATAGGCCTAGGCCTAAGTCATGTAAGTAGCTTTGTACGAAATGGTTCTGAATAATTTACCTCAAACAGATAGGCCCTAAAAGTAGACATATACTGTGAAAGTCGGCATGACAGGTCAGAAGGGGTAAACAAACATATGGGCCCAGTGCATTTGTAGGCTACAGACGGTAAGCATCATGAAGCTGTAAGAACCACTGTGCTCAGGATGGGTAAGCATAGGAGCCAACTGTACCAACGGCAATGCACCAGGCCCCCCTGACCTGTCATGGCGACGCGTGTTCCCATCATTTCTTGGTTCCTTACGGGGTTCCTACCCGGTGTCGGGAATCGAACCCAGGAAAAAGAAGGAGTAAAAAATTCAAATTCGATATGATTTATTGAATCAAGAACCCTCGGAGGGGTATATAGAACTATATTATATACATTGATTGATAGCCACGGGAAAATGTCGGGCTATTGCAGCTATTAGTCACGTGACATGCGACAGATGGTTGAGAATCTATTTTTAGCCCATTTTCACAAAATACATACCGGTAGGCCCCTTTCGAAAGTCACCCATTTCGGCGCGGAGGGTAAAAACAAATAGGAAAATGCATTAGGTTTTGCCAGAAATAACTGCCAGAAACGCTTGTTTGGCAGAAATGTGGCGATGGTCAAACCATTGAGAAGCGTGGGAAAAAATTGGGGCGTCATCGGACTCCGTAAATTTTTCGAGAAGATTTTCTACAATAGGTGGATTAACAGACACTTTAAACCTTCTATTGTTCAGTTGAAGAAAAACGCAGAAATCTTCAAAATTTGATCGATGACACCCAATTTTTTCACAAATTTCTCAATGAATTAGCCCTCATAACATGCCTGCCAAATTTCAAGCGTTTCTGACAGTTATTTCTGCAATTTCTGGCAAAACTTAATGCGTTTTCCCATTTGATTTTACCCTCGGCGCCGAAATGGCGGACTTTCGAAAGGGGCCTATTGTATGCAATCTATTGCTTTTCGGTTGGACTAAATGCCCGTTGTAAACCTAGGCCACCGGTTGCCAAAAGCTGTCGTAGTAGTACATGTACTGGAAAAATCGTAGGTGTACAACGAAATCACCCTTTATGAGCCTCATTTATAATTTTTAGTGCAAGAAAATTCTACGTGTACAAAGGCATAAGGCATGTAAGGCAAAATGAAATTCGTTGATAATGCTCCGATTACACAGAGGTACACGGTATTCGGACACGCTGGTAAACAATAGGGAGTTTTCGCAAAGCCCCCGAAATGCCAACGCGAACGTCTATCCTTTTGTTCGGTGCTCTCTTCGTGGCATCGAACAATGGGTTTGGCGTTTCGGGGGCTTGCCGCTTTGCGAAACCCCGCTAATGGCTTCACACACCTGTTGCTTTCGTTTACCATTTATGATTTCACCTTACCTTTTTATGTTTTTGCCAGTAAAGGGGTAAGACCTGGAGGTCCTTCCCTTGAGTGTCCGGGTGTGCTAGCTGATGAGGAAACTTTTACCACTCACTACTCTCGTACTAGTATATTGAGTATTGGCAAAGACCCCCTCATTTACTCCTTGCTTTGGGTGTCAGGGTGTGCTAGCTGAGGAAAGTTTTATACTATTCAATACTCTCGTGCTGGGACATTGAGCACTGGGAAAGCCCCCCCCCCACACACACACACCTCTGTTTGCCATAATCAAAGTTTGGCACGCCACATTCGACCATTTATCACTCGAATCCTGGTTTCTTGACCACTGGTATAAAAAAGAGAGGGAGGAAGGGAGGAGGAACCAAAAACCTCATACATGTAGGCCTAATTGCATTATAGAGTTTTCGCAAAGCCCCCGAAACGCCAACGCGAACGTCTATCCTTTTGTTCGGTGCTCTCTTCGTGGCATCGGACAATGGGATTGGCATTTGCGTTGGCGTTTCGGGGGCTTTGCGAAAACTCCCTATTATTTACCCTGGACCGGTAAGCAAATTGATGTATTTCTTTTTTTGCCCGCTGTTGTGGTCATTTTGCTGTTAGTTTTAGCTTGGAGGAATTATACTTATCCAAGCACCAAGGGTGGTTGCTGGACCAGCAACCACCCTTGGTGCTTGGACACTATTCTTTCCTTAATTGCTCACTCATCCTGTCTACACAGGTGTTAGTTCTACATTTGGGTTTCAGCTCAGTCTTTTCTAGAGTTTCAGATTGTAAAGTTCCACTTGAAAAAGACCCCGGTTGGGGTCGAAAATTCGTGAATTCTGGAGATTGACTTTTTGCTTATTATCATTTTGTGTGTCAATTTTGTGCTATTCTGTATCTTGCATTGGAATGTACATGATCTTGATAGATTTTCCTCTTTTTCTTGCAGATTGGTGCGGCCCTCGATACATACCTGGCAGCCGTAACGTTCCTTGCCATCTCCTGTACGTTATCTGTGATCATCTTCACGAGTTTGGCCCTCCGAGGGGCTCCCCCTCCACAACAAATAGGGGCTCATCAAATGGCCTAGATTTCGACAGCTCCACGGAACAAAACAGTCAAAGTCAAATAACTTTAACGTCAAACATTTCTTGTCTCACTCAGAAAAATGAACAAAAATAGAAAGGTACCTTTTCTTGTTGTAAAGAAAAGAATACATGATCTCATTGGAAGAAATGTAATTCTGTTTTATTTGTCTACGTCAGATGGATGTACGTAGGCCCTACATGTTGAAGAAGCACAGCTGTTGCATCTAGACGTGTTATATTCATTCACAATGATTCAAGTTGACCGCAGATGTAATCCACGTGGAACTGAGATGGCTTGATTTGACACCAAGCAGGGAATTTACAGAACAGAGTTTGGTTATTAGGTTAGAGTGTCTAGGGCTATTTAGGCACTTGGGTCATTCGACACAGAGTGGCAAGAATGTAGGCTTAAGTCAGTTCCAGCAGTTGTCCCATTCTCCACACGTCGCCGATAGGTGACGCCACTCGTCCGTGGGCGCCACCTATCATGTTACATGGATTAATCTGAAACATAAACTCCACCCACAGTTTCCCTTTACGTTTTCCGCACTCAGAAACTGCTCCAGTTGATGCGACCTCGAGGTATCACCAATAGACGGCGTTAGCTGTCCCATTCAGGGAATCCCCGTCATGCCCGTTAGGAATCTGCCGCCAGTATGAATATGCAGTGTAGCCTACATTTGTACACGTTCCCGTATCTCAGCCAATCAGAAAGTATGTTACGGTGGCGTCGGTTAAATCTGTGATGATGGCTTATGATTGGCTCCCTCGTCAAACAGCGCCGTCTATTGATGATCCGTAACTATTGGCACCAATCATGCCAGTGGGTCAGTAGTGTGGCCAAGTGAACTGCGGACGAGTGTATCTAAAACGCGGACCCAACACCGAAGGTGGGCCAGTTGCAATTGGCCGAGTTCACAGCCAATCACTGAGTCAGTGAGTGGCATTTGATCGATGAAACAATAGGGAGTAAGCTGTGGGTGTGTTTCAAAATTGGTCACCCAAGAAAATGGGGCAAAAATAAACTTTGAAATGATCAAAAAGATTTGTGCCATTGATTTTCCAAAAATCAAATGTAGCATTTGATAATATAGACCTTTAACTAGTTTCTCCATCTGGGATGTACAGTGTACACTCATTTGAAGGAGGGTATCAAAACATATTGAGCTTACCAGCAAAATCTATCGTTCCGTCCGACACCAAAACTAATTTCTGCTGTCAGACTTTAAAGGGTTAATACATGTAGATCAATTAGTTTGCAGTGTCATAATTTAGAGCTCCATGATACCTAGATCTGACATGAATATTGTAGAGTTTCAAGAAACAACCTTTCACCAGTAGACAAAAGAATGGTGAAAATTTTCTGGTATCGGATGGAACACATTTTGAAACACACCCTGGGTCCTTATCTAGGCCCTAGAGGTTCTATCGCAGTGTGTCCAGTTCGATATCCAAATGCTGTCTACCCGGCATTTCCTGCTGAGAGTTATCAGCCGCGTCACCCACGTTCCTGAGAGGTGGATTCTGGATATCTACATCACGTATTTTCAGCGCTTCATATCCATCGTCGTCTGGGTCGACGTAGATACCAGAGCCCTGGTCATCGTCTACATCCGTGGCTGCAGCTCGTGCGGGTGATGGGGAGTACCGGGGTTCCGGTAGGGGCGGTGGTATCGGCTGCCTCGCGAATGGATCATGAATTCTGCTTCTCTCTGGCCAAGTAAACGGCGGCGGCAAGCTGTCCAGTCCAAGCCCCGTGTATGTGTTCGGTTGTATCTGCTCCGGGACTGCGTATCCTGCGTGTCTTGGTGCATACATTCCCCCATGTGGCTGGTCAGGTGCCAAGTCCCCGTTTATAATGCCATCGTGCTCTATTGCCCATGGGTTATGTATATCCACTGGTGTTTCTTCGAATCTTCCTTCTTCTATTATTGGTCCGTCGGACCTCAGTTTTTTGCTGTAATGAGCAAGAAAGAAAAGTACCGGTACATTTGCCTCAATTTTCTTTCATTCGGCATGCTGGGCCCAAATGCCCAAACCAAGGGTTGTAGACCTTTCCAACTAAGTGGTCTATTACTCTTAGTTTTCGGCCGATATCTTAGCAACGGTTCTGGGGCTTCACATCAAACATGCATCAATCTACTTGTCTTTCTTGTCGGTATCTTTCTGCAATCTTCATTTTTCGCGTAAGGCCGACATATATCCGGATCCCTTTCTCAAAACCCATTTCATTTCGTCATGATTTATGGTAGAAGAAGTAAATTTGCCTTATCAATGCCAGTCGGCACCATACCCAAAGATACCCCCAGAGCAGAAATTAGGTCTACCAGATTTTTTGTGCGGAAAAAACAAAAAATGCATTACATGTATAGAAGAAAACGTACCGTAGAACAACGGCGACAACAATCACCAGTATCACAACAAAACCTACTGCACCTCCGACTGCTCCGGCTATCACTGGAACTGAGAATGGACATACATATATTATTTTGTCTGGTGTGGCAGGATCCTGGGAATTTCTGGGGCCTATTTCATATTAAGGGGCTTTAAGCAAATGGTACCTTTAACCAAATGGAAAATGCATTGAGGTAATGGTATACCATTAGCTTAAAGTCACTTTATGAAACTGGCCCCAGGTCATTTACGGTTGTACCCCTCCCTTATTAAGGTCAGAAACAAGTGCGAGGGGGGAGCGGTTGTGTAGACCTGGGTGCGAGGATGGTGTGACAGGAGGGATACTCCCCTGTAGGCATTGTCCTGTTACTCGAGATATTAAAATAAAAGGCGCTACGGCTACCTGTAAAGGGCTATGTAATGTATGTTCTTTGTTATAAATCCTGCTTACCCGAAGATGGGGGCTTGGGGGTGGTGGTTTCATCTGAAAGAACAAACGGGTGTTATGAATTAAGTAAAGGAAATGATTTTACTACACAGTTTTGTACAGGACACATCTTGCATTCGTAGAGCAGAAAGCCAGTAAAATATTCCTTGTTTTTCTCTTTTATATTACCCTATAGGCCTATTGTGACTTCATATACGCGTTGTGCCAGTTCACTCCATTCGAAGAGGACACCAGTAGGTTTATTTCTGCCAAAAATCACTATGTGCTCATTGCGCTACGTTCGATCTGGTAAGGCTAAGGCCGACTCACACTCGGCACTTCTTGGAAAATTCAAAACCGTGTTCAGTCAAAACTAGGTCTTGGTCAGCCTCATCGGACTTTAAAGAGACCCTACAAGTAAGTAGCTAGGCTCACATCAGTGCGGTCACTTCATCACAGGTGGCGCTAGCAGCGGACAACCTACTGATTTCGGCTCGAATGTTGATGTTCAGTGTATTTTACTTGCAATAGGCCTACATGTTTTTAACTGGCATCCGATATGCGAGACGCGAATCCAGCGATATGCGATGTCCGAAATGCGATTTACCTACATGTACCTCCGATATACATGTAGGTTGCGATATTCTAGCAGAAAACAAAAGAAAGCCCTGGCTGCTGTACCACGTGACCTCTAATATCGCATCCGATGTTTATTCCGATCGCTACATGGAGCGAATGCTTTATCGGATATCGTCGTATCGCATATCGGATAACGGATAACGCGTGCAGATAAACGAGTATTGGAAAATGGCTTGGAACGATCAGATCAGTCTGCGATTTCGCATATCGTTATGTCGTATAATATCGGATAACGGATGTCAGGTACTAAACACAGCTTTAGATACTAATGCCAAACTGATCGGAGTAGATCATGTCACAATGCCTATGAGTAGTGTCCCTTTAAAGGGCCTCTAGAGGCAGCCTGCTATTCGGCTACTAACAGTACTGCCACTATACAACAGAAGGTTACGAAGGAGGTAGAAAGGGCGATCCAACGCTATGATGACCACCAGGGGGCCCGCCCTCTCACATCTAGGGAAACCAATGCCCGTGATGGGGGTAGAGACAGAGCTGATGATGAAGGCAGCCAAGCCAACCAGAGTGCCAACGGAAGTGGGGTCCACAACCAGCAGTCCTCCAAACCCCGCAAGATCCCCTTAGTTCTCACCTACCACCCTGGACTCCCGGACATCTCCGCTATTACACGCCGTTTTTTGCCTATTCTTCACTTGAACCCCGCTATGAAGGAATGCTGCCCTGACCCA
>NMRB01001274.1:32872-43488 GCA_002633025.1 Notospermus geniculatus
CCCCCCTATGGCGACGCCCCTGTAATGACGGAAACAAGTGCGAGAGGGGAACGGTTGTGTAGACCTGGGTGCGAGGATGGTGTGACAGGAGGGGTAGTCCCCTGTCATTGTCCTATTACTCCAGATATTAAAATAAAGGCGCTACTGCCTGTAAAGGGACTATATAATGTATGTTCTTTGTTATAAATCCTGTATGATAGATTAATAGTCTGCTTACCCGAAGACGGCGGCTTGGGGGTGGTGGTTTCGTCTGAAACAACAAAAAGGTGTTATGAATAAAGTCAAGGAAATGCTTTTACTCCACAGTTTTGTCCAGGACACATCTTGCATAGAGCAGAAAGCCAGTCAAAGCATCTTTTATGTTACCCTGTACAGGCCTAGTATGACTTTATATGCATTGTGCCAGTTCACTCCATTCGAAAGGGACACCAGTTGGTTTATTTCTGCCAAAAAATCACTAGATGTGCTCATTGCACTCTGTTCGATCTGGTAAGGCTAAGGCCGACTCACACTCGGCACTTCTTGGAAAATTCAAAACAAAGAGTTCAGTCAAACTAGGTCTTGGTCAGTACAAGTAGCTAGCTACATGTATTAGGCTCATATCAGTACGGTCACTTCATCACAGGTGGCGCTTGCAACGATATTTTACTTGCGATACATGTTTTTACCTGACATCCGAAATGCGATATGCGAGACGCGACAGCGAAATGCGATGTCCGAAATGCGATTTACCTACCTGCGATATAGGTTGCGATATTCTAGCAGAATCCAAAGACCGAAAGCCCTGGCTGCTGTACCACGTGACCTCTAATATCGCATCCGATGTTTATTCCGATCGCTACACGGAGCGATTGCTTTATCGGGTATCGTCGTATCGCATATCGGATAACGGATAACGCGTGCAGATAAACGAGTATTGGAAAATGGCTTGGAACGATCAGATCAGTCTGCGATTTCGCATTTATGTCGTATAATATCGGATAACGGATGTCAGGTACTAAACACGGCTTTAGATACTAATGCCAAACTGATCGGCGGAGTAATGATCATATCACAATGCCTATTAGTAGTGTCCCTTTAAAGGGCCTCTAGAGGCAGCCTGCTATTCGGCTACTAACAGTACTGCCACTATACAACAGGTGGCGCTAGTAACCATGAACTCATGAATTGTGGATCATATTTTGACATTGATGAAATTTTACTTCAAAAATGATGCTCAAGTTGGATCCTCATGCCATCAATTCTCTGTTAGTAGGCCTAATCATATCAATATGCACTAAAAAGCTGCCGCTAGAGGCCCCTTCAATACGATGGGATATCCGTGCCAAACGGAATTGAATCAGACGTGATATCCCAATAGTGGATGACTCGGATTTCCAGCAGAATATTGCAAAAGGGGCCAGTGTCGTCTGCTTACTTTTGCAGTCACTCTCTGAGACACTTCCCGGTTTTGACACCAGACCATGTTCACAATGAATACAGCTCGTAGCCCCCGGGGTGTCTTGGTAGTAGCTGGCTGGACATTGGTCACAGTGTCCCTTCGCCGAGTGGAAGAAATATCCAACTGGGCAGGAACCTAGGAGAAAAAATCAACGTTGTTTGTCATTGGAACTGTTTGAAAAACACTTCGTAATCCTCAAACTTCTCAATCTATTGAAACCTTTGGAACATTTTGAACAGAATTCCTTGGATGAGTTTTTGAAGAATTCAGTGCGTAAGATAAAACAATCTGTTCAAGTCTGTATTATGTGTATATAATGTACCAAAATCGCGGTTGTAAGGTCACAGAGACCTGGCTTTGCCACTGGGATCTAGCTCCTCCAACATTATCATATCAAAAGTGTCGACGTCAGAACATCACCAACAGGAGAAGCTTGACCCTGTCAATGCCAGACCTCTGTGACTTCACAACTGCGCCGATTTTGACGCATCTTATCTAAAAGCATCACTGGAAGTAGGCCTACTTTCAAATTCATATTGAACACGCGTTCAGTGGTCCCCTCGACTTACGAATGCATTGTTCTTTTTTGATAGCCCCTTCCTTCTCAGTGATCCTATCAGGAGGGCACTTCTGGCAGGTGAAGGACCAATGTAAGTCCTGGTAGGTGTTCCTCTTGCAAGGTTGACACGTTTTTGTTGCCTTGTTGTGGAACTGACCCGGTAAGCAATGACCTGTAATACACATGTACAACACGACAGTCTTCATGTGGTGGCATCCTCTTGCAACAGGTCCTCTAAAACGCACTCCCCTACTCGCACGTCCGAGGCCCTGTTGAAATTGGCGCCATTTCGCTGTGGAGCTAGCGACAGAAAATCTGTCGCTGAATACAACCAATCACAGCGAAGCTTCTATCCCGCTATGGTCACTCCCAAATATGGTGGTTTCAAACATTCCTCGATTCGCTGACAAACTCGCTGGATTTTTTAATATTCCTGAATTAACTTCGCGTAAAAATGATTCTCTCGGATTATCTGGATAACAGGTAAGTATCGACGGGTTCAAAACACGAAGGTATGATCCAGTTATGTGTTTGGGGCAGCTATCATTCCGACAGCATGCATAAATTATGGAATGAGATACATTGCTATGAAACTGAACCCGGTAACTCATAACACCAGATATATGTGCATACGTTACAGCACTAGGCGCGATGTCTGCCCATTACATCAAGTGGCGATCCCCCACTGCATTGCATGGTTTATTCGTGAATTACCAGTTGGCGAGTACACATGAGGCAACAGCCCTCTTCCCCACCGAAACGGGGTGGGTTTCCCCAGGGCATTGTAACGCGCTATGCAGAGTGGAAATGCCCTGGGTTCCCATGATAGAAATTTGCGAATAACAGTGAATAAACGTTGGTACTCGCTGGAACCGTTTCCTGTGAGTGTAAATTAAAAGAGGCCACCTGAACGTCGCTTCCGACGCCAGCTTTGGCTGGTTTAAAGAGACGCTGTATTCCTTCCCTTTCCTGCGCTGAACAAGGGAGACATCTATCGACAATGTTGTTAAACTACCGATTATCAACCTCGCGCCATGTAGAGTAACTCTCGTTCCTAGTGTATCCACGTGTGCATTGTATTGTATTCTAAACCACCTTGGTCACAGTGAGCCTTGTTTTCAATGGATAATGCATTAGCCTCGTTTTAACCACACCGGGCTTTGGTGTCGCAACCAAAACCGCCGACCATGTGTTTCTCGCTTCGAGCATTCGGAGAGGCGGTGCAGAGAATATGGGCGAGATTTATACTCACTGACCTATCCCAAGAATGTTTTGTATCATAAGCTACACATCCTGCGGAAAATCCGTTGAAGAAAGCGCCCTGCTGTCTCATTTCGGCTCCTGCATGGTTGGGCCTAGCGCTGCACACCGATGTACACGATGTAGGCACGATGTACATGTTGTTACACAGTGACGTCGCGTCATCGACGTAGCGTCATCCGCGGAGCCGGATGCCGGGTCGGATTGACTCTGAACATCTCAAAATAGGCCTATTTGTAATCAAATCGCACTGAACTGAATAGGCCTATGAATGTTTTAGTGCCAGAAAGGTTTATGGAAAGGTGGTTTAGAGCTGTCATTCCGACCTAAACCCTCGGCGAAGCGCCTCGGGTTTAGGTCTGCATTTTAGCTCCACCCTCGCGGGTTTGGTGAGACAACCAATACCTCCAGTTCGGTATCAATTCCTTAAATCATACATTCTCCAACACTGGGGCGAAAGCCAAGACTGCGGTATCGAAGAATGATGCATCAGCGCCGGAGGCGCCAGCTGTCGACAAAAAGTGGCAATGGCCCTTCAGTTGACGGAGATGATGCCAAGATATTAATGTTAGTTTTGAAGATCCGAGGCCAGTATAATAACACGGCTTGATGCACCACTGTATATGATTGGCCAGCCAGTTTAGCGGCGCTGCACTGATCAGTGAACATGAAAATCAGTGGCGTCAACCGTCGCGCTGACTATAAAGTGAGTGTAGAATGATGGCGAAAGGTGTTACAAGTGTCATACGGTAGACAAGAAACAATAGGGAGTTCAAGAAATCAAACGATAAACGTTAACTTTACGACAACGTTATTTTTCATACTGCGAATTCACCAGATTATATATTGCATTTCGGTACAAAAAATAATGTTGTCGTAAAGTTAACGTTTATCGTTTGATTTCTTAAACTCCCTATTATACCGAAGGCTACTCACCGAGGCAATCCGATGCTGACGTCGATGCCTTACCATAGGTTGTCCTGTTCTCACCACAGGACTTGCAGGGCTCCATTCCCGGCGTGTCCTGGTAAGAACCGACCGGACAATCCTGGCATTCTCTCTTGTTGCTGTTGTAGAAATAGCCAGCTTTGCAGAACTCTTAAAGAAAAAAAAGGGAAAGGTGAGTGTTTTGCAAAAAAACTCCTCCACATCGGCTTTACAATCGAAGACGTGACGTACCAAACCTTCGTTAACGTAACCATGTTACTGCTGGTACATGTAGGTTGTGTCGGTGATCGACTTGGAACATGAACCTATGTCTGCATGCAGGGGAAGTGCAAAGCAAGAGGTAAACGCAGTTTCAAACCGCTACCCACTCTACGTTACCGCACTCTGAAACTGCTTCAGTTGATGCGATCCTCAAAGTATCACTAATAGACGGCGTTAGCTGTCCGATTCGGGGAATCCCCGCTGCGAATCTGCCGCGAGTACTAGTAGGCCTATTAATGTACAGTGTAGGCCCCTACATTTTGTACAATAGGAGCAGTCAGCCGCGCATATTGCCAATAGATGGCAGCAAATTTATAGCGGACCAATACATAGGAAAATCCACGTGAGCGGTGCTCGATCAAGAATGAATGGGTCTGCTACATGCATTGAATAGGGCCGTAGTGACACCTAGTCGCTGACAGCTCTATTAGCCAATTAGAAAGTGTGTTACGGCGGTGTCGGTTAAACCTGTCATGATGCCGAAGCTTGTGATTGGATCCCTCGTCGAACAGTGCCATCTATTGATGATCCTTCACGTTTGGCACCAATCATGCCAGTGTTTAGTGGGTCTACACCAAATGAACACTGGGAAAGAGTGTAAGCAAAAGAATCTGAAAGAATCGCTTATGAGTTTCCTGCCGCGTCATAGAAAATATAGGCCTACACCAACCTTTGCAATTGAGTGGCGATGTTGCTCCCTCTCTCGCAGTCGTCTGATCAGGTCCACACTCTGTACACCGGAAGCTCTTGGGTTTAACACTGTACCAGCCTCGTGGACACAACGTGCACGTGTCAGTGGTCGAGTTGTAGAAAGTTCCAGATGGGCAAGCAACTGAAACGACACACAGATGCGAGGTAATGCAGGTGTGAAAGGAAAGAATGTCCCCAGGAAAAACTGTCCTGGGAACAAACGATCCCATTGTTACATTCTAATCTCTGGTGATTGGTTTCAATAGTCATGTACCTTAATCCGTCAAGGAATAATACAGGCGGACACTTTTTACAGGGGGACAGTCTTGACTGTTACACCGGCAGACCCCCCCCCCCTCCCCACAACCACCGCACTCTCCTCTTTGGGAATCGTACGGCTGGTCTACACGAACTCACTTGGCGATGACGGCAAATATCAGGTACATTGTAAATCTCTCCTGACTGCCGGAAAAAATCACCCTTCAGTCTGCTCTAGTTTCTGGCAACAGGTGATGCACAGATTTTGCTATTTCTTAGGACAAAATGGACGTTGAGGTGTTACCTACCGCATCCCACGTCGGTTTCCTCGTGCATGGCGCCGCAGACGAAGCCAAGTTTGACGAGCTTCAGGTAGACGAGGGGATATTCGGCACCCGAGATGCTGAGTTTGTATTTACTTGGTGCTTGCGTCGCTGCGGCGAATTTTGTATCGATGGCTTGCTTCAGTAAGAGTCGGGCGTTATCGTCGAAGGACCTGGTCAAATAAAAGAACAAGTGAGTTGCCGGTCGCTCCAAGTTATTGCATTACCACCCCGGTTTATTTCAACCGGTAACTGGACTTCTTAAGCAGCGAAAATAAAGTTCTCTGTCGCAAAAGTTACTGTGATGACTTTTTATCCATCCTGGACATCTTCCGACCACTTTTGAAGAAAAAATCTTTCTTGCTTAAGTTGAGCAGCAGAGACCCGAGTTCGGTCTACAGTGGAACCCCGGTAACACGACCACCCAAGGGACAGACCCAAAGTGGTCGCATTAGCGGGGTGGTCGCCTTACCGAAATCGGCCCGATGAGTGCCGATCCAGACCGAAGTAAACTGAGTGTCATATTTTCTTTTTTATCCATGTTTCGTTTAATAAACCAGACTAGACCATCTCCAGCCTGGCCTGATACTAGTAAGCAGAGAGCCCACTGACACTGTGACGACTAGGGTGGACGACTGGCAGGTGTGGAAATGGTGAATTCCGTGTAAATATTGCGCCCGTCTCATGCTTAGGCCTGCCTTTTATGATCGCTGACCCCAACCGTCATGCACATGGCTTATGTCATGTGTTAATTGGTCCTGTTTGGTACACACACACTGCTGACTCGCCTTTGTTTGATAATCAGACCACTAATTAGGTTGCGGTTGGTCGTGTTACCGAGGTGCTAATTGCCACTTGGGACAGCCAAAGCTGTGGTCGCGGTCTGGATAGCGGGGTGGTCGCGTTGGTGAAACTCTCCAAAGGGAAATAAAGAGAAAAACAATCGGGACAATTGAAAACTGGTCGTCTTTCCGGGGTGGTCGCGTTATAGGGGTGGTCGTCGACCGGGGTTCCACTGTACTTACTTTACGATATCAACATGAAACCGAACTTTCAGGAGATCTTTTGGTTGATCGCATGAGGAAACCGGCGTCCCGACCTTATCACACTTATCGTTGTTAGCTGCGCAGATGAGGCCGAGGGGCCCGGTGCTGCCTGCTATCACGAGCGTAACGGTTTCTGTCCCGATTAGTTTGGTGTTGGTTCGTTTGAGAAGGTCACACGGAGAGGTCGCGTTGAAGCCTGCCTCCACGTAGACACGGACACCTGGCGGTTTTTTTATTGCTGCAGAACAGAAGATATGAAATATCGACATCTTGGATTTGTATCTGATTTTTCCATCAGGGCCGAAGCCATAGCGCCCTGGTAAGAAATGTACTCACGTAAATATGGAAATGTACTCACGTAAACATGGATGGAGGTCTGGTTCTGGCAGCCATTTGTTGGATCTGCACTCAAATAATTCAATGAAGACATATCTCGGGTGATAAACATAACCACTGTCGCACTTGAAGCTGCACAACTGCTTGTTTTGTGGAGTTCTCGAACAGTTGACTGTGCTGTGGTCCGGCGGTGTAATCGTCTTACAAGTTACTTAAAAATAAAAGTGACAACGGATTTGTATTTTATCTTAGGTCAGAAAAGTAACACTAGGTCACCCGAGTAGGCCTATCATCCGTCTTCAACGCGATGTGTCGTTCCTTGATGACGTCATGAGGTAACGGGTTTTTATTGGTCAAATGGGTGAACGCGATCCGATGTCATTGGCTCGGGAAACAAGTGGTCATGAATATACTTACTTAATTTTTCACAAGTTTTATTGTCGCTTTTCATGATATGTTTCTCTGGGCATGCGCACTCGAACGCCTTATTTGGTCCAGGTAGGCAAATGTGACTGCAAGGGTGAACGCTGGCGGTGCAACCATTTGAACCTAGATCGGTCAAGTATTGGTAAGAAATTAACAAAATGTAATATAGGCCTACCTATGGCGAGACTCCCGCGTGTCCCAAAAATTGTCACCAACATGCCTCTCCTACACTGTTGTAAAAAATGGAATAGTCCCCGCGGGTAAATTTTACCAATGCCATCGGCAATTTCGATTTTACCACAGAAAAGGGTAATATTTGCTCAAAAGCGCCGGTCAATATTACCTATCCGTGGGTATTCTCAGGCACCTTCCTTACTATAGGGGGTAATGTTTACCTGGAACCGTGGGTAAAACTGGGGACAAGCTTACTACCAATTTACCTACGGGAATATAGGTAGTAAGCTTGTCCCCAGTTTTACCCACGGTTCCAGGTAAACATTACCTCCAATAACAAGGAAGGCGCCTGAGAATACCCACGGATAGGTAATATTGACCGGCGCTTTTGAGCAAATATTACCCATTGGTAAAATTTACCCGCGGGGACTATTTCATTTTTTACAGTGTAGGGTTTGTATTTCTTTAAAAATAAACCCAGTCGTTGTTTAATTTATTCTGGTAGTTGGCTCGTTCTCAGACAGCTGCCGTGTCGCCCGTCGTCCTCATCGCCCTGAACAGCGGTGGCACGTTTCTCAATCGCTTTGAAGAGAAACATGCTTGCCTGACTATGTACTTCAAAGGATCAGACCTGTGGCCTGTTTCATCTTATGGTAAAAACTATCTTTCATTTCCTATATCGAGAGTAAAATCTAATTCCTACCTCGAGTGGCTGTGGTACTGTAAAAGGCTATGCCTCGATTGCTGACATGAATAGACTGTGGCGTGCTGACGACTTCTGACTTCAGCGAACTCGCATTGATTTTCATTACACCTCTTGAGAATGTAATCCCATACAGGATACCATCGCCGGCTGTCATCAGCGTCCTTAGACTGCTAGCATCAAAATTCAGCTTAACTGCGTTTATTCCAGTGTAAGGTACCTTGTGCAGATTTGTCGTGTCGCTTATGTAGTAGATGGCTTTCTCTAAATATGAGATAAGCATATCTTTAAAGTATGAACATATCATGCCCTTAATTCAACAAATTTTGTAGGTTATTTCTTAGCACCATTTGAAATTTCGAAGATGTTCTGGAACGCGTCTGGTCGAAATGAGAAGTCGTCGCTGTTACTGAAATGACAATCATGTGTGTCAGCATGTCTTTTACAAAAGCGCTTCAACAAAGATTTCAACAGAAGAAAGAGATTATGGGCCGTATTCTAGAAGCTTTGTTAACTCTAAGGGCCGTATGCACCAAACGAAGATTATCTTGAACTCAGGTTGAGCCACAACTTTTCCATTGTCACATCATGCCCTGGCAAACCTGAACAATTGCAAAGTTGTGGCTCAACCTGAGTTCAAGATAATCTCACTTAGGGCCGTATGCACCAGGTTGAGCGACAACTTTTCAATTGTTCAGGTTTGCCAGGGCATGATGTGACAATGGAAAAGTTGTGGTTCAACCTGAGTTCAAGATAATCTTCGTTTGGTGCATACGGCCCTAAGGTTTATCTTAGCTATTGTTTGCAGGGCAGAATACAAAAGCTTAAAGTGGACCTTAGTTAAGGATGCTTCTAGAATACGGGCCTATTTCTTTGGGTTTTCCATTAAAAATACATACCCATGCGGCCCACTGTAAAGCTTCTCAAACTTGAAGCGCTTACTACCTTAACGATATTCTTGCCTGTGATGTCACAGCGATAAATAGACGAAGACAGCCAGAATATGTACCTGTTGGACAAAATTGGTAAAATGAGATGTCCTGGTCCACATACATAGTATCTGTCTACGGTGATCGATCAACCGTGTTCATGTCCTGTTGGTCTTGACCAAAGCGACACCGTTTTTGCATTCATACCGCCAGAGACAGGGGGACACCATCAGAAAAGGGAGACAAGGCGAGGGAAAGGGAGCTCTGCCTTTCACAAGAAAATACCGCTAAACACACGGAAATTCCACCCGGTGCAACGTTTTTGAATGTTCCCCATCTGTGAGTGTTTCCCTACTATTTTCTGACGGAAAAAGCTGCGACTGCACAATAGGGGAAACGTGTCGATCTATCTTAATCTGCCAGCGTTTCCCAAACAATAAGGGGAGACACTGACCTACGGCAACACTGGCAGATGTCACAGTTGTAAAATTATTTATCGCTAAGGTGTTGGAGGACTTACCCTTCCGCCGGGTCCGTATCAATCTGGCTAACACCACCAGTAACATCAACTAATGGCTTCATGAATTTGCCATCCATTGTCATGGCGTAGATAGGGCCATTACCGGTGCCCTTTGCGTAATAGATCAACCGTGTGACGTCATCGATGGTAAACGGTAGAGAGTCCTTTGCTGAAAGGTACAGGATACACAGATCGGGGCTTATTACGAAGAGATACCAGCGACAATTTGTGGGATCCATGACCTTATGACAAGAACCATATATCGTTCCATCAACATTTCTGTACCACACAACCTCATCCTCCCCCCCCAATTGTCGATGGCGCTAGTAGTCTGGCTCGCACCGAAGGAGTTTTACCTACAATCAGCATCATATTAAGACACTGTTCTACCATTTTGTGGCAAGAGTTCTGACGGTTTGTTACTCCTATGTTGCCCAATCGGCCCGATAGGTAAAGGACTAAAGTGAACGAACGAAAACGTAAGGATACGTTCACCATTGTAACCGGTTATGTGATTGGTGAGGAGTAAACGTATTGATATGTGGCGCCACTGGTTAGGTCCACTTTGCTTACGTCCTGTCTGTGATTGGTTCATCAGCAATGTGTGTAACACGCCCACTGACAGCTGAATTCAGTTGT
Organism: Notospermus geniculatus; assembly: GCA_002633025.1. Lineage (NCBI taxonomy): Eukaryota > Metazoa > Nemertea > Pilidiophora > Heteronemertea > Lineidae > Notospermus > Notospermus geniculatus. The sequence continues at coordinate 43,386 of NMRB01001274.1, forward strand.
ATGATATGACTAATCACCTTGACATGCTTGAGGCGAGCGCCACTGGTAGCGAGCGTCACGGGTAGCTGAGGTCAGGCGGCAACTCGCAGAACGATTATAATTA
>NMRB01001274.1:43747-91449 GCA_002633025.1 Notospermus geniculatus
GCCAGTCAAGGTGTCTGAATAGAGAATCAAACGGCGACATCTTGAATCTATTACAGTACTCACATGGGGAATTTATTGCGTAAGACTGTTTGCAAAACTGCTGTGGCTTTGCTGCCTTCGAATAGCATTTAGAACACGGTCAACTACAAATCTAGGTTTACCTATGGATTGTAATCCGCTAAAATACGGAGTTGTAATTTTTGAGATTGTGAAGTTTTTGCCACGAAATTGTTTTTAGTGTTATTTCTGACTAATTCACTAACATAGCACGAAGAGTAAAAAAAAACAAAAACAAAAAAACTCGTGTAAAACGAAATTTGATCCGTTCACTTTAGCAACTTACCTTTAGCTACAAGCAGGCAATGTCCAAGAATAGCAAAGACAGTCACAAGATGACGAGAAAGGCCGGAAGTGTGAACCATGTCGCTGCGGGAGTAACTGAGGTTACAACAGGGAGGAGGGAACACAAAGCTTTGGAGAGAACAAATTAGGACTTCCCCTTCGTCTAGTTTTGTAGCCGGGAGGTATCCAGTTTACTGGCTGATATTGTGAGCCCAGTGCTGTGACGATCACCGAACGAGTGACTTACGGTTCACCTGCTCCTCAAGCCACAGAACGAAAATGATGATCCCATGCCTAGCGTAGGGGGCCTACTGCCTTTCGATATTTCCTTCCTGCTTGACAGGCAAGAGGTACGGTACATGTATTCCTGATCGAGTGTATTAAGACGTGGAACAAGGAAGTACGTCTAGCAGGACACTCCGTAGGCCTATCACAGGCCTACACTTTTGTATCATTGCTGTCGCCAAAATAACATGATTGTACAGCAGAAAGGATATCACTAAAAACTATGAATTGTTCGTGTCCTATTTTTCATTTTTATTTAAACTGGAATTTTGCCCCGTTAGGATATTTGACGTACACAAATTTATATTACTTCACCTTGTTCAAGGGTGTAATCTATGAACCGTTGTAGATGTGAATTAGTCCACCTTTGCAAGTATAGTCCGACTGTAAGCATTTTTGCAGGTGTACTTAGTCCACCTTCGCAGGTGTAATCCTTCAATCTTGGCAGATGGGGTTAGCCATTTGCGGGTGCAGTCCGTCAGTCTTTTAAGGTGTAGTCCACTTTCGCAGGTGTCGTCCGTCAGTCTTTGTGTACTGAGTCCACTTTTGCAGGTGCAGTCCATCAGTCTTTGTAGGTGTACTAAGTCCACTTTTGCAGGTGTAGTCCGTCAGTCTTTGTAGGTGTACTAAGTCCACTTTTGCAGGTGTAGTCCTTTAGTATTTGTAGGTGTACTGAGTCCACTTTTGCAGGTGTAGTCGTTTAGTATTTGTAGGTGTACTAAGTCCACTTTTGCAGGTGTAGTCGATCAGGCATGAACCAAAGGCTCGTTTCAAAAGCTGGAGTATCGGAATGCCCGTAGAGGCGACGTCCTCTTTGCGATTCATGTTCCTAGCATGAATCAAACTTTATCGTCAATAGGCCTACCACGCGTGTGAATTGTTTGTCATCCCCAAATTCTTTCAAACAGGATGGCATTTATGATAAAAATAAATAATTTTGGTGTTCAGTGAAGTGGGAAGTGGGGCACACACTCTTTGATAGTTTTCATTGCTGACGGGTAGGCCTATTGTCAATCACTAAAGCCACTTTCATGGGATCGCTGGCCAGCTACCCTTTAGCTCACTCCTTCTTCTTGTTACCTTCTGCTAGGGGAGTGGTGACGACATGAACACGTCGAGTTTCCAAACAAGTTTTTTTGCCATAACCAACTTTGGATTAAGAAATAAAGCATTGCTAAGGGCCGATGTACTTTCGTCAGGAAGTAGTGTCCGATATACCTTTAAGGAATATCAAGACATGCTTATACCACTAGCAAGGTAAAGCTGTTATTGCCCAGGTCATCTTATTGTGTTCCTTGCATGCTATTGAATTTTATGGGACATTTACAATAATAAATGGTCACAGTCATGACAGTTCATGCGAGTTGAACCGTAGGCCATTAGCTTACCCTCCCGGCTGCACGTTTAACTGCTTTGAACTGTGAGAACTAGCAGGCCTACTTTAGCCAACGTTGGCTGGTGGTTCAAGGTTCGGCGCCGACGAAGCTGGTTGGAAGAACCTACCACAAGTTCCACCCATCATAGAAGGTCTATCCACCATCAAGAGCACACTCTGCAACTCTCGTTGGATCTCGTGGTTTCACACGTGATGGCTGGAGAAATGAAGCGCGTCGGACTCAGGAGTGACTTCTACAAATTCCCATTCTTCCACGCCGTCCTTACTCCGTGGATTGAACTGCCCATCATGAGTCTATTTCTTGTCTTCTGCCGGCAGAAGGATCAGGTGAGGGTTACCATTTCCTTCTCAAGTTTCTGTATGCGAAATTTGGGGTAAGGCCCACTTAGCAACAGTAAAATTGATTTTTTTTTCATTTTTGTATTTACTGAGTCAATTAAAGTGAATGGGGAATTCTTGTGAGGTTACTATCGTATTAGATTTTTTCATCAGGGCCGAAGCCATAGCATTATTGGCCCTGGTAAGTACGGAAGAGGTCATCTCAAACTACTTATGTTCCCATCCTCCCACAGCAGGGGTTTTTACCTCGCTCCTCATCATCCGCTCACACAAACCCCTGCTGAAATAGAACAGCCAGTGAATCTGGTGCGGCTGTTCCATACTCCATTTGCACTCCCTGTAGTAAAGGACAACTGGAGAATTGCGAATTTCATGGTTTTGCATGTGTGGCACCCTGCTGTATATTGTAGGAGGATATACTCTACAAAACGTCACCAACATTATCCCAATCAGGAGGAAATAATCTAGATTATTTCCTCCTGTCCCAATGGAGATTCGGAAGAGCAGCGGAGACGATGTTGAAATTTCTTCCAAATTTCTGAGCTAGCATTGGTTTGTTCTCCATACTGCTGGCTACTCGTCCATCTCATTTTCTTGCAGGAGGAAACCCACGCATGGGAGGAAACCGAATACCACAGCTCGAGGGAGTCGGTCCGAAAATTTATCATATCGGGTGTGGCGGACCCCAGGGAAGAAACGCCGGATTTCATGAGTCTCCACGAGGCAGTAGCCAGGGGTATCATCAATGAAAGGAGAGGACTTTATATCAACCCTGCAACAAGGGTCTCCATGCCTATACCCGAGGCAATGAACAAGGGATTTATCAAGGTGGATTTTACATACTGATACTAAGGGCTTTGTTTGTGCATAAAATGTTGCTACACTGATTTTCATCGGTTTCGGGTGTTGTGTGCTTCTTTTTCGTCCTGAGAGGAATCGTAAGTCGGAACTTTCGGAATCGACCAACTTCTGATGACTGCTGTTGCTGGTCCCAACAGATCCGGATCTCGACTGCGACTGTCCCATAACGACGGAACAGCCAGTGTTTCCGCAGGGGGGGGGGCGAGGGGGGATGATCCCCTCCTAAAAAATTTCAAGGAGGGGATATCCCCCCTCAAGTTTGCAGACTAACCTTTTTCAAATATCACTACATTTATTTTCACTTCAGTAGTGTTTTTCTTTAATTCGTTACATTTCAAATGCAATTTTCATGCAGAAGGAAGACTAATTTTGCATTTTGGGGTGTAAAAAATGACTCTGGAGGCCATTTTTAACAAAAAAACCCAAAAAATGAAAAATAAAAAAAAAATTTTGTTTGAATTTTTTTCTCCCCCTTCCTTGACAATCCTGGCGGAATCCCTGTCAGCGGTTGCTATTTTAAGTAGAATTTCTTGACAGATAGATCAAGTTCTTTCGAAATCTCCCTCAATCTGTTCACATGTTAGTTTTGCATTTACTCCCGCCACTATCAGACGATTTCGACTCGTGTTGCCCGCCCTATGGCTCATTATATTCGCAGCAACGAAAAGAAACGAAATCTGAAGGGAGTACTCATTATTTGTGAACTCAAAAGGGGCTGTCAGTGAGTTGACCAATAGGTGCCACTATACAGCCCAAATAAATGCATAACGGACCCGTTCATGCTTCATTGAGTACCAATAAAGATAACTTTCTTTTGTATTGGTCCGCTAGAACTGTGCTGCCATCTTTTGGCAATACGCGCGGCTGACTGCTCCTATTAGATTGTGATGCCTGCATCAAAGGTAGTAAGCATCACCCGGATGTGTATCACCAACCATCCCTTGGATCTGTTCTTTCACCAACCGAAACCTGCCTAGACGTTTATGACGAATCTCGTCTCCTGTCTACCCAAATACATGAACGTACAGTGGTGTGAATTAATATTCGAACAGGGGGAGTTCAGCAAAATTTGTCACTTCGGTATTCCAATATCTATATCAAAAGTATTTGAAGTCAGTCCTAGATATGCACTCCTCTAGTCTGATATGTAACATCAAACTTGAATCACAGGTGTATGAATATCAACTTCTGTTTCCAAACGCTGTCAGGTAATACCCCCATTCAACATGTTGTTGCAAGGGGGAAAAATTCCACAAAAATATCCAGACAAAATGGTGATAACAGCAAATCTCAAGAAATGTCAAATTTCGATATTTTCGCCATTCTCGTGATATGCAGTATCTGAATTCAGCGAAAACATATCAGACGAGAGGAGTGCATTCTAGGACTGACTTCAAATACTTTTGATATAGATATTGGATACAGTTTGCCTTTAATGAAAAGCTGAATTCCCTCTGTTCGAATATTAATTCACACCACTGTACGTCATTGAGAATTTGGATGTTGTGTACGGAAATTCCAGAAAAGTGTTACATGTACTTGTGTATTAATATAGAGTTTTCGCGAAGCCCCCGAAAGGCCAACGCGAACGTCTATCCTTTTGTTCGGTGCTCTCTTCGTGGCATCGAACAATGGGTTTGGCGTTCGCGTTTGCGTTTCGAGGGCTTTGCGAAAACTCCCTAATATCCATTTTACTGGCTTCGTGCATTCACTCGTCAGGACAAGGAAAACCTTTGCAGTTGATCTCAACACCTGCATGTTCACGTGCGACATTTCACGACGGGGAAATCCAGAAATCCTGCGTCACTTTCCGTTTCTCCGACCGATATAATTCTTTTATTCTGCACTATACCCAAAACAACTCATCCGCGACGGCGACGTCATCATCGTACATGTACATCCGAGGAATTCCCGAGGTCTAAGTTTGTGTTTATCAATTCCCCGATAGCATCACATGTTGATAAACAGGGGTAAACGACTCTAAGTGGCTCGGCATGTAGACTATCAGACTATCATTAGGAATACTGGGCAAGAAGTTCCATCGACGGCAGGGGCAGAGAAGGGCGGAACAACAGATCCGCTCTCCTTGGTCTCACTGCCGCAGAATTCGTTTTTGGGAGTAGTCCAGCCGGGCCGTATGTTTCTGTATGGCGCTAAAATTCAGTAAAGCCAGTCGCGATCTCGATGCGGCAGGGGTGTTTTTATAAAGTCGACTGACCCGGATAAATGACGAGTCGACAGTGTTGGGTCAGTCAACTTTACCCCTACCGCATCGAGATTTGCCGCACATGTGCGCCTATCTTTAGGCTTGGCGCACGTTGACGGCAAATCTCAATGCGGTAGGGGTGTTTGACAAGTACAGCAGCGTTGGGTCAGTCGACTTTAAAAACACCCCTGCCGCATTGAGATTTGCCGTCAATATGCGCATAGCTTTAACACGTGCGCTCTGCGGAGTTCGTATGACGTCATAAGGTAACAGATCACCCTGGGAGATTGAAGACGAATGGCCTAAGTTGAGGGATCCAAGGGGGCGGGGGAAGGGGAGGGAGAGGGAGGGAGGGAGGGAAGGAAGGGGGAGGGGTCCAAAAGTTAAAACAAAACAGAACTTCAAGTACATCAAACACAAATAGTAATGGCGTTACTCACAACATGTGATATCTGAAACCACTAACACTTTACCTCGAATGACCTATGCTAGTAGCGTAGTGTTTGATATCATACCTGAATTAACTGCAGTGAACGCAACAGGCCGGCGCAACCCTGACCTGACGTGATTCCTGGTAATAGGATCTCACCTGCATCATCATGGATATCATCAGATAGCTCGTAAATCAAACATAGGTTAGGCCTACCTCCACGCTAGGCATCCGCGGCTCTTATCTCTTTACCACTTTGCCATGGATATAGCAACAGTTGCTTCCAGTTAAATTAGGTAAGTACGTGAATTGTTCAATTTAGCAGATTTTAGGCCTTCTTCTACATGTTCTAGGAGTGTTGACGGATACTGTAGGCCTAATCGGCCGCCGCAAGTCAAGGAGAGGCCACACCGGCAGGAACACGTTGCTTATAAGCTCCAGATGCCAGAGACTTCATTTGCATCAACGTTTTCAATTTCTCTTCCTTTAAAGTGCCACTGTATTCATGAGGTATGCCTCAGTAATATCGCCCCCTGGCGGCGGAATCTGGAACCAACGTGATAAAACTGGTGTCCTGCCCAACCCATACATAGCCAGTGGCACCAAGGCTGGACTGATACTATGTTGAAACCTTAGCTGACAAAAATGGCCGCCATCCTTTTCCTCAGTTGAGAAATTCAAGGCGCTGTTATAGCGTGGCAAACCTTTATCAAGTAAGGCACCATACTTCAACTCATTCTTGTGTGTGACAACAGTCTCAGTGCCTAATTGGTAACTTAGATCATTTAAAATAGATAGGTTTGAACAGTCTTGTGGAGCAAGCATAAACGAGGTTGCCTAAAAGTAAAAGGTATACCGGTAATACGTCGGCCGCCACGAGACAGAAATCTAATGCGTACAGTGGTGCTTTAATTGCAAAGGGTTGCGGATAAGAAATGAAACTAGGCCTAAATCGAGAACCTGAAAGAGAAAGAGTTGGTCAAGGTCAGGAGAAGAGGTTGGCTGCATCCCAGTAGGCCTATTTACCTGAAACATCTCTTCATAATGGTAATGTTATCGATGGAGTAACAGGTGCCAACTCTCATTAAGTAGACACATCATTAGACGGCCACCCGAACTCAAGATATTCAAGGGCGAACTTGAATATTGGGAGGTTTACAAATCAAACGATAAACGTACACGTTAACGACAACGTTATTTTTGTACCAAAAATGCAATATAAACTCTGGTTAATGTGTAGTATGAAAAATAACGTTGTCGTAAAGTTTTACGTTATCGTTTGATTTCTAAACCTCCCTAGTAGATGTTACGGTAGGTTATGATTACCATGGTACATGTAGGCCTACTTTGCTAACTACATTGCTAACGCAATAGTTTGTCCAAACTATGCTTGCCTGCGTACGTTAGTTTGACCCCCAGTCACCAGAGGGCCAATCCAAACAATTCGATCATCCATCGTGTCGGCCTACTGTTTTAAATCACGGCGTTGGATGATAGTCATGATGATTGGTGGTTGGCCTAATTCAGGTCATCAGCAGTTATTATAGCTTATTACTAGGCCTACATGATATCGCGGATGGATGTTGAATTACGCGTACAAATATGCAATGGCCAAGGCTGAAGCCGGGAGCAGGTCTAGGCCTAACTCAAGTCTGCACTAGGATCAGTGATAAAGTGGGATGCACATTTCATGTTTACAACAAGTGACTTGCTGGATTTGAGTGATCAGGTAGGTTTTTCTGTAGGAGTTTTTCAGGGAGGGTCCACTACCACGACCAACCCAATTTTGACAACAGTTCCCGCGCTTTTCAGGCAACCTGAGCGACGAAGTACACGAATTCCTCACATCAACAGCCGTGATTGCTTTGAGAGCTCCGGTTGCCCACATGTAGCCGTAAAATGTAATCGAAAGCTTTGTCGGTGGCCTACTTAACCATGTTAACGCAAGCAAAAATTCGTAACATATCGACTGAAACAAAATAATGGACGAAATCATGTCTGCTGGATATTGAATTCGAAGAGATAGGTAGGCCTAGTATAAAACAGTGCCTGGTCGCTTCGCCTTCGGGTAGCTTTTTGCCAGCACTCGGTATCCTCTCGTGTGGGGTATGGCACCCTGAGAATCTCAGGTCGTTTCGGTCGTAGGCCCTACCCCTCCCTCCAGTGGCGAGATTTTGTAACGTTACAAAATCTCACCAGTGAGTGGTGAGATTTTGTAACGTTACAAAATCTCTCCAGTGGTGAGATTTTGTAACGTTTTTGCCGTTTAGGCCCTCTTCCCTTTTTACCAGGGAGTGGAGATAAATTGTAACTTAGGTTTGTTACAAAAAATCTCCTGGCGATAAAGTGTAACTTTCATGTGTTACAAANTCAGGTTGTGAAGTAATACATGTACATGTACAAACCGACCAGGTACCATTTCACATTCACAAATTTCTGAAGCATGATTTGTTGTTCACACTGCTGGTTTTATTCGTCCATCTTATATTTTTCTTGCAGGAGGAAACCCACGTATGGGAGGAAACCGAATACCACAGCTCGAGGGAGTCGGTCCGAAAATTTATCATATCGGGTGTGGCGGATCCCAGGGAAGAAACGCCTGATTTCATGAGTCTCCACGAGGCAGTAGCCAGGGGTATCATCAATGAAAGGAGGGGACTTTATATCAACCCTGCAACAAGGGTCTCCATGCCCATACCCGAGGCAATGAACAAGGGATTTATCAAGGTGGATTTTACATACTGATACTAAGGGCTTTGTTTGTGCATAAAATGTTGCTACACATGATTTTCATCGGTTTCGGGTGTTGTGTGCTTCTTTTTCGTCCTGAGAGGAATCGTAAGTCGGAACTTTCGGAATCGACCAACTTCTGATGACTGCTGTTGCTGGTCCCAACAGATCCGGATCTCGACTGCGACTGTCCCATAAAGACGAAACAGCCAGTGTTTCCGCAGGGGGGGGGGCGAGGGGGGATGATCCCCTCCTAAAAAATTTCAAGGAGGGGATATCCCCCCTCAAGTTTGCAGACTAACCTTTTTCAAATATCACTACATTTATTTTCACTTCAGTAGTGTTTTTCTTTAATTCGTTACATTTCAAATGCAATTTTCATGCAGAAGGAAGACTAATTTTGCATTTTGGGGTGTAAAAATGACTCTGGAGGCCATTTTTAACAAAAAAAAAACCAAGAAATGAAAAATAAAAAAAATTTTGTTTGATTTTTTTCTCCCCCTTCCTTGACAATCCTGGCGGAATCCCTGTCAGCGGTTGCTATTTTAAGTAGAATTTCTTGACAGATAGATCAAGTTCTTTCGAAATCTCCCTCAATCTGTTCACATGTTAGTTTTGCATTTACTCCCGCCCACTATCAGACGATTTCGACTCGTGTTGCCCGCCCTATGGCTCATTATATTCGCAGCAACGAAAAGAAACGAAATCTGAAGGGAGTACTCATTATTTGTGAACTCAAATAGGAGCTGTCAGTGAGTTGACCAATAGGTGCCACTACAGCCCAAATAAATGCATAACGGACCCGTTCATGCTTCATTGAGTACCAATAAAGATAACTTTCTTTTGTATTGGTCCGCTAGAACTGTGCTGCCATCTTTTGGCAATACGCGCGGCTGACTGCTCCTATTAGATTGTGATGCCTGCATCAAAGGTAGTAAGCATCAATCTCGTCTCCTGTCTACCCAAATACATGTACGTACGTCATTGAGAATTTGGATGTTGTGTACGGAAATTCCAGAAAAGTGTTACATGCACTTGTGTATTAATATAGAGTTTTCGCGAAGCCCCCGAAAGGCCAACGCGAACGTCTATCCTAATACAAAAACAACAGTGCTCTGACATGGCGGACATGCATGGTGGTGATACGGGTGACATCGGTGGGGAATTTTTGTTATTTTTTGCATTTTTGGGGGGTATATGATAAATATAAAACCACACTCGTGAGATTTCCGAGGAAGCAGAACACACTCGTGATGATCTTTTGCCCGGAACCCCCTCGACCTTCGGTCTCGGGGGTTCCTGGCAAAAGATCACCACTCGTGTGTTCTGCTACCTCGGAAATCCCACTCGTGTGGTTTTATGATTGTCCGTTCTTTCTTTGCAGTAAGTTGACCATTCCATTGCGGACAAAGATGGGGTCTCTGCGGTTCTTCACCATTTTGTTTAGTCTCACCACGTGTGTAATCTCGTCGACAGATGGCGCTGTATGCAACAGTTCGAGAATCATCAACATTGGTTCGTATTCTGCTGCCGTATTTGTCGGTTGGGTGGGGCGGGTGTATCCGTTTCTCTAAAATGCATTTGACATTCCACTTACATGTAGGGCTATAGACATCCTGCGAAAGTCGGCCATTACAGCTCAGAAGGGGTAAACAGTAACCTCGGTCTAGGGGGCCTAGTGCATTTGTACAGTTGGCTCCTGTGCTTGCCGTCTGCACAATGCACTAGGCCCAAGGTTTGTTTACCCCATCTGTCCTGTCATGTCTGACTTTCCGCAGGATGTCTATTTCGAAGGAAAATGCGATGTTATCTCCCTTCATTCCAGCCGTGGTCTACCACAATACTACTCACGGTAGCATGGATTGGCCGGCAACGTTTGCTGATAGTCAGAACATAACGGCAGAGAAAAGTCCGATCCGCGGGAAGGAAGGTTCCTGTTTTTCCCTCAACATGACCTTACACTACATCCCACTTGAAAACTATTCTTTCGTTTATAGCAAGGAAGGTAACACTCTCGATTTAATTCATCATATTCCGTCATACAGGGTGGCCCCCAAAAAACACAACCCAAACTTCTACTAAACTTACACCTACATCATTGGTACGTAGGCCTATGGATGGGGAATTTTCTTAGGAGCAAAATGAGACCAAGATTGACCAATTCGTTCAGTAACGGAATCGGACAAACTTGGTCTCATTTTGCTTCTAAGAAGATTCTCCATCCATCCATACCAATTATAAAGTTAAAAGTTTGGGTTTATAGTCTGATATCAACAACGGTAGAGGTGTCATCCGACTTCACACTTTAACCCCAGTCTATCCTGAAACCTTTCAGTAGAACTCAGATGAGCTGCTCATTCAGCGCATACAATCTGAGCATTTCCGACCGGTACCCATTTATACACCTGGGTGGAGAGAGGCCAGTAAGGCAAAGAGACCTGCCCAAAGTCTCACGCCAGCAGCGGGATTCGAACCCGGGATCCTCTGACCGCTAGCCGGAGGAGGCCCGAACCACTACACCACCGTGGCTCCTCTACACCACCGTGGCTCCTCTACACCACCGTGGCTCCTCTTATTAATTATGTGGGGGCTAGTTGAGTGGAAGTACCATGCGGTTGCGTTTTTTTGGGGGGGGGGGCACCCTATTTTCGAAATCCTGAATTCAGATGATCTCAACCTTCGGCCTTTTTGAACACCAAGCAGTCTTTTTTCAGGGCTACATTCCATTCGGCAGTTTGACATTCTCCTTGGACCATATTCTCGTCTCGTGGAAGATCTCGCGATATCTGAACAGAAACTGTACTTGATTACATCGCCCGTCGACCTCAGTTTTGAGGAAAGGGTGACCTGGTCACGTGATACGCAATTCCTGTTCCCTATTTGGCCCCTTTGGTCAGATTTCCTGGCACTTATAAAAGACTACTTGGCCCATATTCGGTTGGAGGAGAAAGTTAGCCGTCTTCATATAGTTTATGGTGGGAAGTCAAAGAATGTAATTCAAGGTAGGCAAGTTGGGTTAATTTTCTAGGTTTGAGACACTTTGAAGACAATATCTTCAAAGAAATACCCCGTGTCATCATGGTGTAGTTTGAAAGTTGCTTCAGTCGTCACACGACAATAGATGAGCTTCGCTAGCAGCGGCCATCTTGCCAAAATTAGGTCATCACCATGGGAATTCTTTTCCAGAGTGAGAGATGATTGGTTCTCCCATTCCTAGAGTTGTTACCTATTCAGGACTGTCGGTGTCTTCAAACTGTCCGGCAAAATATGACGTAACATTATTCTTTTAGGACGCTCTGCATAACACTTTTTGAACACCAAGCAGTCTTTTTTCAGGGCTACATTCCATTCGGCAGTTTGACATTCTCCTTGGACCATATTCTCGTCTCGTGGAAGATCTCGCGATATCTGAACAGAAGCTGTACTTGATTACATCGCCCGTCGACCTTAGTTTTGAGGAAAGGGTGACCTGGTCACGTGATACGCAATTCCTGTTCCCTGTTTGGCCCCTTTGGTCAGATTTCCTGGCACTTATAAAAGACTACTTGTCCCATATTCGCTTGGAAGAGAAAGTTAGCCGTCTTCATATAGTTTATGGTGGGAAGTCGAAGAATGTAATTCAAGGTAGGAAATTTGGGTTAATTTTTCAGGTTTGAGACACTTTGGAGACAATTTCTTCAAGAAATACCCCATGTCATCATGGTGTAGTTTGAAAGTTGCTTCAGTCGTCACACGACAATAGATGAGCTTCGCTAGCAGCGGCCATCTTGCCACAAATAGGTCATCACCATGGGAATTCTTTTCCAGAGTGAGAGATGATTGGTTCTCCCATTCCTAATGGGGGAATCACCATGACGAATGCCCAATTTTGGCAAGATGGCTGCTAGCGAAATTCATCTGTAAACACCCCTGAAAGGGCCCACCTCCCTTGCTATGACTTTACTGCTTAAACACATTGAAAGGACCATACTGCTGCAGGTTAAAATCTGTGCAACAGGTTACCTTGCAATCTCTTAATGTGAGGTAGGCCTATACTCCTCTAAAATGAGCTGGTGTTGGCAGCGGAGATGAAGACGCTCCTCATGAGATTTGTCAGCATACTACGGTATAGTAGCTCGAACCTGCGACCTCCAGTCCGCTTGTGCTTGTCAACAGACCATCCAAGAGTGGGGGACGTATGCCACGCGAGGGGTCACATATAAAGGAGATACAAGCAAAGAATATGAAATGGAAATCGGGTTTCTAAGGTGGGGGACGGTAGTTTTTCCACCTCGACTGAACCCGACCCTTGTGGAGAAATGCTTTGCCTTGAGAACTCCATCTTTCCAGCTGCCAACAAACTGCATTCCATCCTTAGCCGAGATGCTCTTTTCGACTCGGTCGGGCTGACATATTTCACCAGATACGATCCACGAGAGCCGGTCACACACGACAGGAGGAAACTCCTAGGCCAGGATAATCCTATCATGACTGAGGCCTACCTTCTGGATTACGGCATAGATAATGATGCTAGCGACCTCGTGATTGGCTGTTTTGATTTGGAGGATTTGACTCCCTTCATGCGCTTGGTAAGAAAATGACCGGAGTAACGTTGAGTGTTTCCTATCTCATGTTCCACTTCTACTATTGACAGAATGAACTACGACTTGACAATAGGGGACACGCAGAGAAACGTGTCGATCTGTCTGCCAGCGTTTCCCAGACAAGAAGGGGACACACTGACATATAGAAACACCAGCATATTGTTACACCTCTCCACAGTCTGTACTGCAGCGCTTGAAACGGAGCGTGTATCTAGAGATCCACTATCCTCTGTTGATTGATTGTCGAAATCTTGCAGTGTAGGCCTAATGCTTCCATTTCAAGACCGTATGAACCTACTGGTCAACATTCCATTCCATCAATGCCTACTAGGGTAGGAAGCTTTTTACCGGGGATAATCTTTCCTTCTACACCAGGAATGATATTCCAAAGGTTGAAGATGCTAACGACATTATTCTATTCCAGTTTGCGGGCAAGCATCTGAATCTGGACAGATCAAGCCTGAAGTGGTTTATTGCTAACATGGTGTACACGACCAGCTGGGAGGATTTCTCCGACCTCGGATTTGACTACTCCTTAGTGAGGATAGCCAGCTATTCGAGGGATCATTACGGTCGTGGGGTCAACAGGCTGGCTGCCGAGGACGCGTTGGCTGCCCTGGAGATGGCGCTGAAGTCACTGGACAGTGAGGTAGGGGGCCATTTCACCCTTCCGGCGAAGGAAATCATACCGGGGTTGTCTGGTCGTCTTGGACATTTTCAGGAAGGGGGCGCTCTACCTTGTTGGTTTGCACTTGACAATTCAAGGACCCTACGTCTAGCGTCCATCGCACTTGCGACTGGCAGCAACTCGGGTAACATCCGGGGCGTTGAGACTCGATTTCGTTCAGAAAATTGGCACTGATTAGTCGCCGTCGCAAGCCCGCATGCATCACAGCGACTGAACGAAACTGGGTAGGCCTACAACTAGTCGCTAGAAAGTTGAACATGTGCAACTTGCGGCGACTGGTGATTTCTCAGTTCCAGCAACTGGCGACTGATCATTCGCCTCCAGTTCCAGCTAGATCCTCCTAGTCGCCAGTAGCTCAGTGGCGACAAGTTGTATCCAGTCACAAGTGCGATGTACATGTACTAATATGCTAGGCTTTAGTCTCAAATTGAAAGAAAATGTTCCTTTGCTGATGTTTCATAGCAAACCGCAGGATACAGTCGGTGTTTTCCATCTTCAGCCAGTGAAGAGCGAGGTCATCAGTACCGCGTTGCGAGCTGTCGACGTCCCTAACGCCAAAATCGGGCAGAGGTTGAAGTTTGATGAGAACAGTTACAGGACTGGTTACTCTGTAACCGTCAGGAATATGCATGAGACGCTTCTTTCCTCTAAACCGGTAAGTGAGACTGGTAATAGGAGCAGTCAGCCGCGCGTATTGCCAAAAGATGGCAGCAAAGTTCTAGTGGACCAATACACAGGAAAATCCACGTGATTGGTGCTCGATCAAGAATGACTGGGTCCGCTATATGCATTTTAATTGGGCCGTGGTGACACCTATTGGTCAACTCACTGACAGCTCCTATTAGCGATAAGCATCCCCTTCCCTACGGCCACTGACAGGCCGTCATTACGTCTCAACTTCATTCATGGAGGTGAATCATAATTGAAGGAACGCACGACAACGGAACGCAATCTATAGGGAGTGTTCATTATTTGTGAACCAGTAACGAGTTACGAAGATTGTACATGTCAATCTTGCATCGGACTGCAGACCCAGGGTGATTTAGGTACCATATCACGTGACTATGGTAGTCACGCGGCCATACATCGCACAATGGACGAACCTCAAATAGGCCTACATCACGCCCAGCGTTTGCAAACCACCAAGGGGAGCAACAGGTATAATGATGGAAATTTAGGCCGAATATTTCTTGCGATTTGTGTCCGGTACTTGCGGCCCGCGGATATTTCTGTAAACGAGAGGCCTATTCCACGCCCCGCTGACCTCTGGAACCAGGCACTAGACAACAAGCCTGTCTGCTGACTGAACACCAACATGGACATCTAATTTATTATGAATTGATTTGATTTAAATAAAATTTAATGACCAATCCGGAACACTGAGGCGGAAATTTACTGCCATATCCAGCCGATGAATCAACGGCTCACGTGGTCTGCGAAGGCACTAGGCCTACGTTAAAATTATTTTATGATAAACAGGATAATGTCAGTTTTATCTTTAAAAGTTCTTACGAATATCAGCGCCAGAACTAAGACACCATTGGAGACCGTCTCACTGACCTAACTAGCAGAATGTACGTTTAACTTTCAGTCTAATGATTCACAAATATTTGGAGAGAGAGAATTCGAGGCAGTTCCAGAGGTTAGTGGAATGTCTGGTGGCGGGAATGATATGAATGGCTTCAGCCGAAGTTTTGGTGTGTGCGTCGACGATGGCGACTGTCGCTTTGGCATCTGTGTACAATGTACCTCACTATAGCCCTTTTTAAGCAAGGTTCATTGGCACACGGATCCGATCCGTTTCAAGTCCGTTTGCCCCTAGTTTTCCGGATACGACAACGCTGAAGTCCAATTGATAGATTTTTTACGGACCTGAGTCGGACCAATTCCGTGTGCCAATGAACCTTGCTTTACGCGTTGTCGGTTCTATCCGGTTCGAGGCCAGTTCACTTGCTTTTTGTACCCTGAAAAACCCGGTGCGACCTGTACTATTCTTGTCCTTCCCTTTTCACGGTATAAAAAGTAAGTGAACTGGCCTGGCTGCCATTACACCCCCGAAATGCATCTACAATATTCATTGTCCTTCGCCAGTCTTCGGCAAATTAGTCATACCTGGGCCCATATTCATAAAACTACTTAAGTCTAAATGTGACACTTATCCTTTGTTCAACACAAAAGATAAGTATCACACTTAAGTATGTTTATGAATATGGACCCTGGGGCCGTATGCATAAAACATCTTAAGTGTAAGATTTCCCTTATCTTTTGTTTGGAACAATAGTTTAAGGGAAATTTTTCACTTAAGATGTTTTACGCATATGGGCCCTGGTCCAGTATTTATAGGGCGAGGTCAATGAGGTTCCCCTTGTATCCTTTCAGCAAGGGAAGTGGACCAGCCAAGGCCGCGGCAATCCAGGACGATACGAACACTTCGGCAACAACGCTACAGAGGCAGTCAGGGTGGTCGCCGTCTTGGTAGGTGGAAAATCATGAAGGGATACTCTAAAATCGTATCTAAACGGTCACTTCATTAACTTGGTAATCCCGCCCACAAGGTAAATAGGCACTACCTTAGTCTTTATGAAGCTAATGTGCAAGGCCTAGCTGCACAACTGGTTGACATGTGCGGACGACTCCATGTAAACACTTTGTTCTGACATCAAGAGCAGAGACGTCTTCGCTCGGATACAGCCGTACGATTTCACTTTTTAGGAGCATCCTTTCGTTAGGTTGAAGAAAGACATCCAGGGTGTCCTTAAAGGCAACCAGCGGTTTGAGGGCATCGTGGTAGACATCTTGAGGGAGGTGGCCATTATATTTCTACGCCAGCAGAAGCCGTTTGACTATGAGATATACGCTGTTCCTGATGGGAAGTACGGGATGAGACACCCGAATGGCAGCTGGGATGGTGTCTTCAGGGAACTGAAAGAGGATGTAAGTCCAAATTAATCGATTTTGCCGCAAATTTTATCCATTTCGTCCGTGGAAGAGTTGTCATGATTTCGTAAAGCCCGCAGCACACCAGGCGATATCGCAAGCGAGCTAATCGCCACCGATCTTCTCACCAGCCACAACAGACTAGGCGATATTGCTATTGGTATTGTTCGATCCGAGCATCGCTGGCGAGAAGATTCCACGCAACAGCTGATTTCGCTCCCTTGCAATATCGCCTGGTGTGCCGTCATAAAATTGACTTGATATTTCACACATATACTTTAACATATAAAAATGGTCTCACAACAATCAAAACTTCTCTTCATGGAAATAAACGGGTGACTTTGAGAGCAAAACTGCCCTGATCCCACCTCGACTCAAACCTTCGAGAAAGGTTTTGCCATGAGAACTCTATCTTTCCAGCTGCCAACAAACTGCATTCCATCCTCAGCCGAGATGCTCTTTTCGACTCGGTCGGGCTGACATATTTCACCAGATATGATCCACGAGAGCCGGTCACACACGACAGGAGGAAACTCCTAGGCCAGGATAATCCTATCATGACTGAGGCCTACCTTCTGGATTACGGCATAGATAATGATGCTAGCGACCTCGTGATTGGCTGTTTTGATTTGGAGGATTTGACTCCCTTTATGCGATTGGTAAGAAGATGACTTGTGTAACGTTTTTGATGTTCCCCATCTGTAAATGTCCCCCTTCTTTCTACTGTATGACAGAATGAGCTGCGACTTGACAATAGGGGATACACAGAGAAATGTGTCGATCTATCTGCCAGCGTTTCCCAAACAAGAAGGGGGACACTGACATATAGATTACTAGCAGATTTGTTACATCTCTCCACAGCCTGTACTGCAGGCAGCACTTGAAACTGAGCGTGTACTATAAGTATCTAGATCCATCATTCTCTGTGAGTGGATTGTCAAAATCTTGCCGTGAATGTGTCCATATTGCAAACTGTAGCGTTCACCATTCCATTCTATCATTGCCTACTCGTTTACACATGCAACTTTTTATATGCAACTTTATGCAACTTGTTGCATAAACCTGATGAGACCAAAAATTTCATCAAAGTTGCATGTGTAAACGGGCATGCAACTTGTTGCAACTAACTACTGCAACTTGTTGCAAATTTAGGATCCAGATCCTATTTTCTGGTGAAGTTGCAACAAGTTGCACGTCGCTGGCCAATGAGAATACAGCAAAAAATCATGTGACGTCTACTAAAGCCAAAATGGCTGCCGAAGAAAGGATTCCCGCCAAAATTCCTGCAACTTGTTGCGAACTTCTGCAACTTATCGCACTGGATGTTGCAATGTGTAAACGGTCACAGGTAGACTGCAACAAGTTGCAGGTTGCAGCAACTTGCAACTTGGTGCAACCTAGTGTAAACCGCCCTTGGTAGGACGCTTTTTACCGGAGATAATCTTTCCTTCTACACCAGGAATGATATTCCTATAGGACATGTAGGATGAAGATGCTAGCGACATTATTCCATTCCAGTTTGCGGGCAAGCATCTGAATCTTGACAGATCAAGCCTGAAGTGGTTTATTGCTAACATGGTGTACACGACCAGCTGGGAGGATTTCTCCGACCTCGGATTCGACTACTCCTTAGTGAGGATAGCCAGCTATTCGAGGGATCATTACGGTCGTGGGGTCAACAGGCTGGCTGCCGAGGACGCGTTGGCTGCCCTGGAGATGGCGCTGAAGTCACTTGACAATGAGGTAGGGGGCCATTTCACCCTTCCGGCGAAGGAAATCATACCGGGGTTGTCTGGTCGTAATTTGGACATTTTCATGAAGGGGACGCTCTATCCGTTGATTTGCAATTACATTCGACGATTCAAGGACCTTAAGCCTAGCGTCCATCGCACTTGCGACTGGCAGCAACTCAGGTAATATCCAGGGTGTTGAGACTCGATTTCGTTCAGAAAACTGGCACTGATTAGTCCGTCGCAAGCCCACATACATCACCGCGACTGAACGAAACTGGATACAACCGGTCGCTACAAAGTTGAACATGTGCAACTCGCGGCAACTGGTGATTTCTCAGTTCCAGCAAGTCGCAATTGTGCGTAGGCTACATCGACCGTTTCTGGCGACTGATCAGTTGCCTCCAGTTTCAGGTATTTCCTCCCAGTCGCCAGCTCAGTGGTGACAAGTTGTATCCAGTCACAAGTGCGATGTACTCCAGACTTTAGTCTCAAATTGAAAGAAAATGGTCGTTTGCTGATGTTTCATAGCAACCCGCAGGATACCTGAGTCGGTGTTTTCCATCTTCAGCCAGTGAAGAGCGAGGCCATCACTACCGCGTTACGAGCTGTCGACGTCCCTAACGCCAGAATCGGGCAGAGGTTGAAGTTTGATGAGAATAGTTACAGGACTGGTTACTCTGTAACCGTCAGGAATATGCATGAGACGCTTCTCTCCTCAAAACCGGTAAGTGAGACTGGTTAGCGGTAAGCCTCCCCTTCCCCAAACTCGCTAGCCCAGTGGTACGGCGTTCCGCGTTTTCGGTTTGCTCCACTTGTACCACTGGCTTCACACGCCCTCATCACTTCTGCTCGGAATGAGCAGAATGAATAAAAACTGATCTACAGCTAGTTTTCCACCCTAATAAAATCATAATCGTACTGTCAAGTTTAGAAGTGTACCAAAACACCAAACACACCAGGATTTTTTAACATCTGTTCATTATTTTGTGTTGCACTATTTTGCGGCGGATTACACGTGTGGCTGTGATTCGGTTCGGTCGTTCCGGCAGAAATAGTTTCTATTTTAGAAGCAACCAAATCGATGGACCAATCAGCTTCGTCGAATTTGATCACATGATTTTGTGAGTGTAAACATAACCACGTGCAACAAGGAGGCTGTCATCTTAAATGACGTCATTCCTACGCGAAAAGAAGTACGGGGCACTGACGTTTGAAGGCAGAGTCAGTAAGGTGAAACCGTCTGACCTCTGCGTTGGAGATTGCCCCTTCCCTACAGCTACGCACAGGCCGTCAGATGATCTCAACATTGAGGCGAATCATAATTAAAGGAACGTACAACAACGGAACGCAGTCTGTAGGGAGCATTCATTATTTGTGAATTTATTCAGTTACGGGTTTCAAGGACTGCACATGTCAATCTCGCATCGGACTGCAGACCCAGAGTGATTTAGGTACCATATCACGTGACTCTGGTAGCGGCCAAATATACATCACGCCCGGGATTTTGCAAACCACCAAGGGTATAATGATGGATATTGAGTTCGAATGTTTCTTCCGATTTGTGTCCGGTACTTGCGGCCCGCGGATATTTCTGTAAACCAGAGGCCTAGTTATTCCACGCCCCGCTGACCTCTGGAACCAGGCACTAGACAACAAGCCTTGATTTGATTAAATCAAAATTTAGTAACCAATCCGGAAGAGACGGAAATTTACTGCCATATCCAGCCTATGATCGTAGCATCAACGGCTCACGACGTGGTCTTGTGAAGGCACTACGTTAATAATTCAAACAGGATAATGTCTGTCTTATCTTTAACAACTCGCTTCTATATAGTGCACCTTGGAGGAAAGTCCTCCAAGGGTGTACCAAGTAGGCCTACTTACGAGAGTATCAGCGCCCGAACTAAGACACCATTGAAGTCAGTATCACCATGGGCCCCTGCAGAGCTGTCCGAGGAGAATGTCAACCACAGAGCACGAAAAACACACCAAAGTGGAGCTTCCGAAAAGAAGTTCTACGAAAGTACTGTACACTCGTAGAGCTTCCGAAAAGAAGCTGTACGAAAGTACTGTACACTCGTAGAGCTTCCGAAAAGAAGCTGTACGAAAGTACTGTACACTCGTAGAGCTTCCGAAAAGAAGCTGTATGAAAGTACTGTACACTGTCTCGTAGAGCTTCCGAAAAGAAGCTGTACGAAAGTACTGTACACTCGTAGAGCTTCCTTACAGAAGCTGTACGAAAGTGCTGTACACTCGTAGAGCTTCCGAAAAGAAGTTCTACGAAAGTACTGTACACTCGTAGAGCTTCCGAAAAGAAGCTGTACGAAAGTACTGTACACTCGTAGAGCTTCCGAAAAGAAGCTGTATGAAAGTACTGTACACTGCCTCGTAGAGCTTCCGAAAAGAAGCTGTACGAAAGTACTGTACACTCGTAGAGCTTCCGAAAAGAAGCTGTATGAAAGTACTGTACACTGTCTCGTAGAGCTTCCGAAAAGAAGTTCTACGAAAGTACTGTACACTCGTAGAGCTTCTTGAAAGTACTGTACACTCGTAGAGCTTCTTGAAAGTACTTTACACTCGTAGAGCTTCTTGAAAGTACTGTACACTCGTAGAGCTTCTTGAAAGTACTTTACACTCGTAGAGCTTCTTGAAAGTACTGTACACTCGTAGAGCTTCCTGAAAGTACTTTACACTCGTAGAGCTTCCGAAAAGAAGTTCTACGAGTGTACAGTACCTCGGTGTGTTTTTCGTGCTCTGTGCTTGACATTCTCCTCGGACAGCTCTCCAGTGGCCCGTGGTCTCACTGACCTAACGAGGACAATGTACGTTTAACTTTCAGTCTAATGATTCACAAATATTTGGAGAGAGAGAATTCGAGGCAGTTCCAGAGGTTAGTGGAATGTCTGGTGGCGGGGATGAAAATATGAATGGCTTCAGCCGAGGTTTTGATGTGTGCGTCGACGAAGGCGACTTTGGCTTCGGCATGTGCACAATGTACCTCACTATAGCCCTTTACAGGTTGTCGTTTCGATCCGGTTCGAGGCCAGTTCACTTGCTTTTTGTACCGTGAAAAACCCGTGCGACCTGAACTATTCTTGTCCTTCCCTTTTCACGGTATAAAAAGTAAGTGAACTGGCCTTGCTGCCATTACATCCCCGAAATGCATCTACAATATTCATTGTCCTTCACTCTTCGGCAAATTAGTCATACCTGGGCCCATATTCATAAAACTACTTAAGTCTAAGTGTGACACTTATCCTTTGTTCAACACAAAAGATAAGTATCACACTTTGACTTAAGTATGTTTATGAATATGGACCCTGGTCCAGTATTTAGGGCGAGGCCTATGAGGTTCCGATTGTTTCCTTTCAGCAAGGGAAGTGGACCAGCCAAGGCCGTGGCAATCCAGGACGCTACGAACACTTCGGAAACAACGCTACAGAGGCAATCAGGGTGGTCGCCGTCTTGGTAGGTGGAAAATCATGAAGGGATAGCCTACTCTACTCTAAAATCGTATCTAAACGGTCACTTCATTAACTTGGTAATTCCACCCACAAGGTAAATAGGCACTACCTTAGTCTTAATATGAGGTTAATGTCCAAGGCCTAGTTGCACAACTGATTGACATGTGCGGACGACTCCATGTAAACACTCTGTTGTGACATCACTGAAGTCTTCGCTCGGATACAGCCGTATGATTTCACTTTTTAGGAGCATCCTTTCGTTAGGTTGAAGAAAGACACCCTCGGTGTCCTTAAAGGCAACCAGCGGTTTGAGGGCATAGTGGTGGACATCATGAGGGAGGTGGCCATTATATTTCTACGCCAGCAGAAGCCGTTTGACTATGAGATATACGCTGTTCCCGATGGAAAGTACGGGATGAGACACCCGAATGGCAGCTGGGATGGTGTCTTTAAGGAACTGAAAGAAGATGTAAGTCCAAATGTTTCGATTTTGCCCCAAATTTTATCCATTTTGTCAGTGGAAGAGTTAGTGTCATGATTTCGTAAAATCAGCAGCACATCAGGCGATATCGCAAGCGAGCTAATCGCCACCGATCTTCTCACCAGCTGCCGCAGACTGGGCGATATTGCTGTTGGTACATTTACAGTTTGATGTTGGCCGAGCCAACCTCCTGCGCATGTCCAGCTTGACTACTTCCGGTCGTCAATATTATCCCTCCCTAAACCGGCAGCCATTGCAAGAAACATGCGTTCTGAATACTCAGTAGAGTTGGGGGGGGGGGGGNATTGGTGCGCGAGAAAGTTGTTCTGTCGCCACGTGCGCTAGGAATAAAAAACATTCAGCGCATCATTTATCAATGTTGTTTCTCCCGACAGCGGGCGAGGCTGGCGATCGGAATGATCTCAAAGACAAAAGAAAGGCTGACGGAATTCAACTTCTCGCCCGGGTTTGCCTTCACGGGAATCACCTTCATCGTCCAAACCCAGGAAGCGAAAAACATCTACTTTCAATTCCTGCGACCGTTTGAGATGAAAGTCTGGGGTGGCCTACTCGTGGCCTGGTTACTTTCGTCCCTTCTCATCTACGCCTTCCACAAATGGGACCCTTTCAAGGACAACCTGCCTCTGCGAAAGAAGAAAAAGGTCGAAGCTGATGACGAGGATGTTGCGCCGAATTACACCGATGACCGGTTCGCCAGGGATGAGAGATACAATTTAAAGGAGAGCTTCTGGTACAGTTATCTGACCTTAGCTCAACTAGGAACACCCTTCTCGGCCTACTCAATACCAATCCGTACATACAGCGTCTTCTACTGGTTCTTCGCTCTTATCGTTGTCGCCTGCTACACCGGCAACTTGGCCAGTTTTCTGACCGACAGTGTCTATTACCATCCACATTTGTATATTCGGGAGTTGATGAGGGAGGGTTACGAGTTCGGATGGACCCATAGTACGAGTATCGAGAAGTTTTTTGTGGACAGTCCGATTTGGGACTACCAAGAGATGAACCGGGAATTTCGGAAGAGGAAGACGAACATAGAGAATTATGAACACGGAATAGCCATGGTGAAGGAGAACAGTAACTTTGTCTACATCGCCACACATTTGTTGTTGAGTTATTATGAGGGTAAGTGCAGGAGGGTATCATGCTTCCATTGTCGGTATAAAGCCTCTCAGAATCGTGAAAATTGAAAGACTAGGCCTAGTGCCCTTGTTGATTGGCTCTCAGCATGATGGATTTCGAAAACAGCCATCTTGTGAGTTGCCATGGAATTTTAGGTACTTGCGCATGCTCACTTGGACTGGGGAAGGATGGTTGGTGATTTCGTAGAACATGCAAAACTCTTCGGATCGAAGTGGAAATTTACATAAATACCCGTCCAGAAATAGGCCTATGGCATGGACTGCATTTTACATGTACATGTACATGTACTTGTACTTCAACTTCGCGTCTGGTTGCAGGTTTAGATGAAAACTGTACCCTTCACGTGAGCCAGGAGCGGTTGGATATGACCGAGTTGGCGTTCCCTATGAAGTCAGACTGGGACCTGTCCGACGAGTTCACGGCGGCCATGATGGAACTGCGAGAGGGTGGACATATACGAGCCATATTCAATAAGTAAGCGTGAAGAGGTGGACCTCTCTTTGCGGACTTCGTCATAAAAGGCTGAAGTAGGCCTAGTTCACCAGGTTTATTTGCCATCTCGTCTGATGAAGGCCACGAATCAGTAAACTTGTTATATTCTGTATCAACTTCTGCGACTGGCAACGAGTTGAAGTCATTCTCGTTCAGCGTATCTTAAGAGCTCTTATAATAGGGAGGTTTAGAAATCAAACGATAAACGTAAACGTTAACGACAAGGTTATTTTCTTATCGAAAATGCAATATAAAATCTGGTGAATGTGTAGTATGAAAAATAACGTTGTCGTGAAGTTTACCTTTATCGATTGATTTCTAAACCTCCCTCATATTCCGGTACAGGAACTCTCTGGATGCATTTTTTGCAGATGGTTGACGTACTCCAGTAAATGTAACCAAGAATCAGATGACGATGATGAATCAGTCAGCTTAGACATCACTAACTTTAGCGGACTTTATATGGTCCTACTGGGCGCCATTTTGTTGTCATGGTTACTCCTGCTGCTCAAGATTAGACTCGGACATCTTAGGTAGGATTTACATGTTGGTTGAAAGAAGGCAAGAACGTCTTTTTTGTGTGAACCTAGTGTTTTATTGGCGATATTTTGTTTCTGCTCCTAAAGGAGCGTCGTTCTATGACAACTTCGACCAACTTCAACCTCGAGTAGCTTGTGATGGCCTCCTCCGTACTTACCAGGGCCAATAATGCTATAGCGTCGGCCCTGACGGAAAAATGAAATACAATACTTCGACCACAGGTTGAAAAAAAACACGTACATGTACAGCGAGGAAAATTGACACTTTAAAATACATCGTGATATAAATCGTGTTAAACCATCATATATCCAACATAGAGCACAAAAAACGACACATAAAATGACCGGGGTCTTCCTCAGGCACTTTCTACTAGAGATCCCAGGAATGAAATTCATTTCTGGGATCTCTATTTATAGAAGGTGCCTGAGGAAGACCCCGGTTGGGGTCGAGAATTTGCGCAATTCGGAGACGACTTTATGTTTGCTGTCAAGGCCCGTTTCCACTGTAGCGGATTTCGCCGCGTCTTGCGGCGAGCGGAGCGGTTTTCACAGGCATTGCGATAATCAATAGGCCATTGTATTGTTGAACCATCGAAGGATTATCCAAAGCCCTGTGAAAAACGCACCGCTCGCTGGAAACCGCCGCGAAATCCGCTATAGTGGAAACGGGCCTTCAAGGGTTCATAACGCTTCGCCATCGGACCACGCGTACGTAGTCCGAAGGTCTTGATATTACAAGAGACGTATTAAATGGTCTCGAGTTAGAATCTAAACAAGACTTTTTCAGTCATGTCTCTTGTTCATAGCTCATCTTTCGGTCTTCCAGCTTCTTTACCATTGTGAGGTTGGTTCTTAACCGACGGACATCAGCCTAGGAGGACAAAGGAAGGTTCTTGTCACACCAAGATGGAGCAAACAACAAAGTTTTGGACTGACGTCCATCCGTCTTGTTCACTGGACTTGATGGTCTTCACATTTCCTCCGTGTAATGACGACAATCTGAAAGCTTCCTTACCTGGAGACAGAGGAGTCTTCATTTTCTGAGTCATTCTGAACACAAGACGTGGTTAATTCATCGTAGGAGAACCCATTCGCACGGAGTCCTTGCTTATCTGTCTCATATTTGCTGAATAGGAGCTGTCAGTCAGTTGACCAATAGGTGTCACTACGGCCCAATTCAATGCCTAGCGGACCCATGGTTGATTGAACACCAATCAGGAGAATTTTCTTTTGTTTTGCCGCCAGAACTTTGCTGCCATCTTTTGGCAATAAGCGCGGTTGACTGCTCCTTTTGCGCACACATTTATCGACACCAGGGGCCATATTTTAGAAGGTTCCTTACTCTAAGGTTTACCTTTAGCTGTTGTTTGCAGGGCAGAATACAAAAGGTTAAAGTGGACCTTACAGTTAAGGAGGCTTCTGGAATACGGGCCTAGGTGTTGAAAAAACTACGACGGTGTTTTTTGTGTTTGGTACGTGGTCTGCTGATCTAAGAATTCTACCATTTACAAATAGAACAAGATGGTGGAAGCGGGCTAGCGACAGGTTGTGGGGATGCAAATGTTACATAATAGCAGTGGGGTGTATCGTACGTCGGCAATCATTTCATCATTGAGGTACCAAAGCAAGAGAATTATACGTGTACCGGTACATAAAGTAAGCTCATTCCACAACAAAATGGTGAATTTTCTAAATCTTTAAAAACGTGTCGTTCGGTATTAGAAGGGCTTCTCCTGAAGAGAATTTTGGATAGTTGGTATTTACATGAACTCGGTCTTAGCGGTCTTCGCCCTTCAAAGTATAGGCCTACTTGCTAAATTATTTTCTTTGTCTGATTCGAAATCTCACAACCTAAGAGAGAAAATATCTGAATTATGGGCCTTCTCATCGTCGACACTCCATACAGCGTTGTTATATGATGGAGGTCGAGGTTGAACTTGAACAACTTTGAAATCTGTCTTCTCGGCATCATCAACCTTGGATTGACTGGCTGTCTTCCCGATGTAGTAGAACAACTCTAGAATGGTGATGAAGGAACCGCCGAGGAAAAGACCGGCTGTGCCTCCGATGTCACCTGCAGAGACAGAAAAAGAATACAATAAGCGTCAAATTACCTTTCTCTTTGGTAGCTGATTGTGTTGTGGACGTTCTCACTTTATACGTAGGCCTATCAGTTTCAAACAGGACACCTCACGTTACGTTCTTCTGATACTTACACAACAATGAGAACCAATCATAGGCCGGGGATTTGATGACAGGCTCAGACTCTGGTAAAACACTTGTAACACGAGCATGTTCTATAGGCCTGATACTTACAGAGCAATGAGAACCAATCATAGGCCGGGGATTTGATGACCTCTGACAGGCTCAGACTCTGGTAAAACACTTGTAACACGAGCATGTTCTCTATAGGCCTGATACTTACAGAGCAATGAGAACCAATCATAGGCCGGGGATTTGATGACCTCCGACAGGCTCAGACTCTGGTAAAACACTTGTAACACGAGCATGTTCTCTCTGGAAGAAACAAATTCCAAATGAGTCAAAGGCAAAAGATATTTTTGATTGTGAACCTCTATAGCATGTTGATGTCGCTTTGGTAAAATTTATTGCCCACACATTTTATTTCAGGTTAAAGGGCCACTGTATTCCTTCCCTATCCTGCACTAAACATACCTGCGTTAAGGGAGACCTCTATTGACAATGTTGTTAAACTACCACTTATCAACCTCGCCCCATGTAGAGTCTCGTTCCTAGGGTATCCACGTATGCATTGTATATTGTAACCATACATTCTCCAACGCTGGGGCGAAAGGCAAAACTACGGTATTGGAGAATGATGCAGTCACCGCCGTTAGCGCCGACTGTCGACATAAAAGTGGCAATATTGTGGCCATTTAATGGCAAAACTTGGTGGGGATGTGTATATATGAGAGTGATCCACCTGAGGTGACCAGGACTTTGCGTCATGACTGATAGAAGGCAGAATTCTTACCTGATCATTACTTCATTTATTTGTAGTTTGCCTTTGAAAACCACCATCGTATTGAGAAGAGTCCGAAATGAGGCCATGAAATCTCCCATCCATCTTTCTGTGAATCCACCCAGATAATCCAGTCTAGAGGTATGCGTGGAGAGTTCTTCCGAAGCATTCAAAATGGCCGACACATCAGAACTCAGGTGGGGAAACTCGTTGAGAATCTTCTGCAATGCTTTCTGGTAATCAGAAATGACGTCTTTGTTGTCGGTGATGGTCATTTGAATTTCGTCCAGTTTTCGGTTGAACTGCCTACTGTTTACGCCGTACCACTCTATCTTCTCCTTAAGGTCCCTGGTTGGTGACATGATTTCGAGGAGCTTTTTTTTCGAGGAGCGTTCCTTCGACCAAGTCGGGACAAGTTGGGAAGCCTTTTTTTCAATCTCGGCGAATACAGTTTCTCTATCTTCGACACCGTTTCTTTTTAATTTTGATTGGTAAAGCTTAATGCCTTCCGTCAGTGCCTTTAGGAAAGGATTCAATTTCCCCACGACAGTGGACACCTTTTTGGACCCCGATAAGATGGTTTCGCCCACGTCTTCCATCACCTTTTTCAACGATTGGGTCCGAGAAATGAAATCCGGGGTAAGAGTTTTATCGACGATGTCAGCCAAACTCTTCAGCTTCTGATACAGTGGAGGAAACGTGTCCTTGGTGACTGTTTCTAGTTTTTTGGCCGAATTGTGAAACTCTGACATCTTTGTTAGTAGTTTTCTTCCGCTGTAGTAGAATGGGTCTATTTCCGAGATAATCTTGACTTTCCTTGATCCTATAAGTTTTTGCGGGATGCCATCTGCCGGGTTGATAGACTTAGGATCATTGACTTTCGGCCTCACGTAAAGGTAAAAGACTGCTGCAACTGATCTAATGATATCGGAAGCTTCTTTGAAGTAGGTCGGCAACTCGGCTTTGAGTCGGTCAACGACCTCAGCCTTATCGGGTTTAAACATGTTGGGCTTTAATCTGAAAGGCAAAGTCACTTTAGCAAGATCCCACGTCCTCATCTCCAGCTTGGCAAGTCCTGGTTCCAAGTAATTACGAAGAACTTTGATCCTAAATACGGTTTCGTATCTTCCTTTCATTTTTTCAGCAGCATCAGTAATCTTCTCGTCTAAGGACCGAATTGCTGGATGAAGATGTTTTAAAAGTTCATCGATGTCATTCATTGTGGTACGAATGGGGTCCAGTGTCCGCCGCTGCAGAAAATCATAGGCCTGAAGGAAAGTTTTTATGTCTCGTAAATCCTCGCGTACTGTCCCGCTATCCACTACTTGCCTAGTGGACACGGCGTTTCGGTATCTTTCCCGAAGGTCCTTGTCTTGGCTGAATTCGTCCAGCATACCGTTGATGCTTGTCTCTGACAGAGGGGTATTTGAAAGTGAAGTCGAGTATTGTTCTTGTTTGCAGGGGTGAGTGCACGTATGGTCGATGGGAAGGTCGTCTGGATGAAATATAATTTTGGAAGTTTAGAATCACCTTGGTTACCACAGTAAGGGATTGCTCTCTCTTTAGGGACTGTGCCGTGAAAAAACGATTTCATCAAAAATTGGTGTTTTTCATCAAAAATTGGTGTTTTTCATCAGAAATTGGTGTTTTTCATCAGAAATTGGTGTTTTTCATCAGAAATTGGTGTTTTTCATCAGAAATTGGTGTTTTTCATCAAAATTTGGTGTTTTTCATCAGAAATTGGTGTTTTTCATCAAAAATTCTGTAATCAGGAACTAGATACCTGGATTTTGTTGAGGTAGATTTTATAATTTTTCGCTTCAGCCATGTTGGCAAATACCTTTCCTTCCTTTGCAACATACTTACTGATGTCAGCATAACAGCCATACATGGTAGAAAAGTTACAGAAGGGTGGCCTGTCGGCTCCTTCCCATTTCTGTCCATATCCAATACAGCCACACTTTTCCGCTGTTTTGTTGGTGTAATGTTCGGCGATGCACGCTTGGTAGGAGTAGACTTTGTAGTCCCGCAACCTTTTGGAGGCGCAGTCACCATGGGGGTCTGGAAGTCGTTCAACCTTAGAAAAAAAATGATTCAAGTCCATTGGTCAGTATTTTTTATTTTCACCTTAGTTTTTATAGCGAAGCTGGCACAGATTTTAAGTTTATACCCTGTTCCCTCATTTAGCGTAACCGGTATCTGACGGGGTGGAAGTCAACAGTATTTACTCACAGACTTTGGATTCCTTTTGCTGGGAATGACCACTGTATGCATGAGCTCCCCAACGTCATAAGACTGGTTTCCTGTCCAACCCATACATAGCCCTTTGGTAACACCCAGGCTCAGTGGACTGATACTATGCCGAAACCTTAGCTGACAAAAATGGCCGCCACCTTTTCATGATCAACCTCGCCACCAGGAATTAGTCACCAGGAATCTACATGTGAGTCCTGGATTCGAGGGTGGTGTTTACGTAGGCCGGGGAGCAATCATTAATTCTGAACCCTGATTACCTAACTGTCAGAGCATGATACCCACCGATGACATGTGGAGGGCAATTCTTGATTCCTGGAACACAGGTATGGCTACACCGAGATCGGACACTCTGGGTCGGTCACTTTTATCAAACACCAGGACCTGTATACCGGATGGTAAATGTGGACCTGGAGACTGTTCGTACAACTCAGCATTCAGGTATAACTCCAGACCGTATGTCGCCCCTAGGAAATGATATGATAGTTAGCATGTTTAACCGGCCACCCTAACCCAATGAGACAATATCGGTGGGCCCTTTTTACACGGAGTCGGTTACACATTAGAGCAAAAGGGTTTGGCGTTCGCGTTGACGTTTCGGGGGGTTTGCGAAAACTCTCTAATGACAGATGTAGGCCTTGTTCACACGGAGTCGGTTCGATCCGGTTGGAGGCTAGTTCACTTCCGTTTTGTACCAGGAAAGGGGAAGGATAGTACAGGCCGCATGGCTTTTTCTAAACTCCCTACACAGTTGTGTACCGCTCCCCCTTCGGTTTACTCGCTCTCCACAACTGTTTTACTTCGTAAGTCGCCGCGGTTGGTCAACAGATGGCATCTGGGCCTGGCGCGAGTTTTACAGCCTATCAGCACGCTGCTTTCAGAACTGTTTGGCCCGTTGGCAACGGATGTTCTTGTGCTACCATGGCTACGAACCGCTCGGCCAATGAAAAAGTGTCTCAGGCCAGCTTGGTTACCGGTTGCTCGGTGCTCTCATTGGTCGACTCTCTCAGCGCCATCTGTTGGCCGAACGCGGCGAATTTTACGAAGTTAAGCAGTTGTGAGAGCGAGTAAACAGAAGGGGGCGCGGTACACAACTGCGTAGGGAGTTTAGGCTTTTTCACGGTGCAAATAATAAGTGACTGTCATTGTGTGCATGGAAACCTCGGTCAAGAAAGTGTGACATGTTTTTCAAAAGGATGTAAAGTTTGAAATAGTGAATCACCAGTCCAAACTGGAGTGGTTCCAATTACTAGTACAGTGCTCACTTCATTCTCTATAGATTAATTGCTGGGAATCAACGGGCTGCATTGTTTTTCAGATCAGCCTCGTGGCAACGTCGTTCTGCTCTGGGTTTCTAATCTTTGTAATGGATGACACGAAATAAAGGAATTGATATCTAAAATGGTCAATTCAAGTAGGCCTAATTGGAAACCTCATATCTCAGAATGATTACGCATTACATCCAATCTTCTAATTGTTTTAAATATTATTATTCCTGAAATGTTTTTCAGACATTTCTTATTGTATTGCTCTTAACCGTCTAGTGACACTGGGCCATAAAACTTCACGGTCGAACTGGTGGCTTTCATATTGCTTATAAATAACCAACAACAACAACAACAAAAACAACTGCAAGTGTAAGTGTATGATATTAAAAGGCATACACTCATTCAACCATTGAAAACTACTTGTTGAAAAAAAGCTGAAATGGCATTTTTATGAGATTTTAATGAGATGACGTACGGTCTGCAGTTAATACGGAGGTTTAGAAATCAAACGATAAACGTAAACTTTACGACAACGTTATTTTTCATACTACACATTAACCAGATTTTATATTGCATTTTCGGTACGAAAATAACGTTGTCGTTAACGTTTACGTTTATCGTTTGATTTCTAAACCTCCCTATTATTGCCGATAGTACGTCATCTCAGAAAAGAACAGTTTTTTTGGTGGGAGCTTGACATAAAATCCTCAGAGAAAGACTCCACTTTCTACATTCCACTTTTTAAAGAATAGGTGAGCATCTAGGCCTAGGAAGTTCTTGTGATGGGGTGGGGGGTGGGGGGGGGGGGTAGTCCAAGGCTCATCATCCACCCCATCGCCTTCTGATCGAAACTCCCAAAGTGACCCGTCAAATGATCCTTACCAGTATTCTGAACCTGGAATGTCTTGTCGTCTGCCGTCTTATTTACATCCGGGTAGTTAAACGCATAACACATCCCGAATTCACTCATCAGTGGAGTGAAGTCATGATGACTGCAATTCCGTCCTTGCCACTTGCATCTGTAAGGAAGAGGACATGGTTTTAGACATGCCGCTCAGTAAGCGGGAGGTCTTGGATTCGAATCCATATGGGATTTCATTCCCGGCTCTTCACGTCCGTCGCATAGGACAGTAAGCCATGACGCCTTGCACCTTGTGCCTTTGCAAGGGCAAGTAAAAGACCCCATCCAAGTGAGGAACATGAGTAGCTTGAGATGGCCTCTTCCATACTTACCAGGGCCAATAATGCTATGGCTTCAGCCCTGACGAAATATCAAATACAAAATACAAATTTTAGTCATCCTCTTTTGTAGTTTCATCATCATCGAAGTCGTTATCATCACTGTCATCGTCAACTTCACCGCCGCCATCAGGTAAGTGTACCATATGTCAAAATAATTTTAACAGTATATTTTTCCTTATCTTTATCATCATGACCAATCACCGACGTCGTCATCGTTATCGTCGTCATCACCAAAGTCACCATCATCGTGATAGTTAACTCTTAAGCCAGCAGCACACCAGGCGATATCGCAAGCGATCTGATCGCAATCAAGCGTGCAAAATCTGCTATTGATGCCAGGTGTGCGCTGGACAGCGATTCGTGGAATCTTCGCCAGCGATGTTCACCCGATATCAAACAATACAAAAACTGACATCGCCCCTAGTCTGCAGTGGCTGGCGAGAAGATCAGTGGCGATGCCATATTCATAAAATCCTGCTAAACTAGCAGCCAACTAGGCCTTAGCAGGCTGCCAAATGCCTAGTTGCCTGCTCCTAAGTTTCCTGCTATTTTCATATTCATAAAACCCTGCTAGGGACAGTGCCAGGTAGTTGTCAACTAGGACTAGTTGGTTGTTAACATAGCAGTTGGCCGTGTCCCAAACCACAAGTAACAACACGCGTAAGTTTCACTTTCAATAGGGATGGCATGGATTAACATTGTGGCATCTTGCCACAATGTTAACCCACTTCCCCTTATGGTCACATATCACTTGAACGTTCATGGGGTGGTGAACTTTCCTGTTGACAAAGTCAGCCTCATTAAAATGAGGTGAAATTATCCAAATATCTGTTCCATCAACACAACCTTTAACCTGAAAAGGTCCAGATAGGCTACTGTTTAGAATCCATCTTTAATCTCGTTGGATGATGAATTTCATATGCTATTAAATCCGTTATAAACATGATCCCTTCCCACGAAAATCAACGTTTCTTAATCAATTCATCATCAGTTCAAATATCAAGTGGATTACGCCTGTCTCTGAATACTCTTTCCCTCCTCACTGCACGATGCAACTCAACCAGTTCAAGAATTCGTCTGGGCAAGCATAAAAAATGAAGGATATAGTTGCCAACTAGTGACTTAGAGGTACCCAGGATCACCTCTAAAGTTAGCAGTCAACATAGCAGTCAACTAAGCTTAGCGGTATTTTATGAATAACGATTAGTATCCAACTAGGGTTAGTTGGCAGCTAAGGCTCAAAATAGTTGCCAACTAGGCTTAGCAGGGTTTTATGAATATGGCCCCTGATCGTTTGCGATATCCCCTGGTGTGCGGCTGGCTTTGATGGTCTTTATTGCATTCTTTGTTATTGTTTAATAGTAAAACGTACTTCATGATCATGTCTTCCTTGCGATGGGCCATCTCCTTCATGGTTTCTACCACGTCCCTGTCATCCAAGATGGTGAGCTCATGTCTGCCATGACGATCCGTCCCGTAAAATTGAGAAATCTTGTTGTATATCCCAGCATCCCAAGCTTTGGTGACTCTGAAAAATGTAGCTCTCATTGTGACAACACTGGCTACTGCCTTGGGGAAAAGAGGTTCTTAGGAGTTCTATATTTCACTAGAGGTAACCATCCAAGTCATGTTTCCTTTGAACCTTAGGCGACACTTATTTTATTTCTTGTTTTACGGATCCGCCGCACTTGTTTTTCCGATTTTGGAAAATAAAAATAATTGAAAAAATGGCATTATTTTTTGGCCGCCGCCCACAAATTGATTATCCGATCAATAAAAATAAAAAAATAATGGGAAAAAAACGCTTTATTTTTCTACCGCCGACATGCTGGACGAACCTTGTCTGACGAAAATAATTTACAGCGGATGTAACAATCATTATCGTTCCCATTCATTGAGTGAATTTTATTATATTTTTGTACATTTTTATTTTTTTCATAGCCGCCTGTTACATGCTTTGACAAATATAATAGAAATAATCAAATAATTACAATTATTTTTATATTTATTTTCCACCCTCCTGTCAAGGTTTCCGCGAAAACCAAATGAAAAAGTTATTTTTATTTTTATTTTCCTCCCTCCTATCAGGGGTTTCCAGGGAAAAAATCCGTAAAACAACAAATAAAATAATTGTGGCCTTACTGATAGATGGAGAATCTACATGTACTTGGAACCTTGAACGATAGATGTACATGTAGGCCTAGAATCCTTCATTTGGGCCCGAAGGACCAGTACAAAACCCCTTCAAATGGCTCACTGCGGCAAAAAAATCTTTGGCCTCGTACGAAATGTTGCTGTGAATGATTCAAGTCTAATTAGCCGTAAGTTATTTCCTCGGTCGATGTGCGGTCACTTGCTTTGTCATCGTGACGGTGGTTCTGCTACCAAAAGGTGTCTGTACAGTCTTGTTTAAAAGTAAAAAGACAGCTAATATCTCAGCTAATATCGAAGATTTCAACCTGGTTATTCCATCATTTTGTATTTCAATAGACGAAGAATTTAACAGAAGTCTTAAAATGCCCCAAAAATATAGCATGTTTTTCTGATAATATTTTGTATTTCTTGAAAACGAAAAGATATTTTTCTAAAGTTTTTTCACAGAATTTCTTGGAAATCATCAGGGAATAATATCAAGCTAATTTTGAAATGAGAATTTCGGATTCTAAAAATCCAGTTTTTTTCTTGATATTTTGAAATTCAAATATTTTCATGATAATTTGCCACAAATCCTAAATTTGGTATGTCAGCATTTAAGCAACACATTTTTGTGTATAAAAATGGCAATCTTACCCATAAATGACCATTGGCATCTCAGCAGACTAGGAAACATCACTGTCTTTTTATTTTTTAACAAGACTATACCTTTGCTTCATGAAGTACCGTATCACCAGTTTTTCAACAATATTTTTTTTTCATTATTACCTGAACTGGTTTGTGTTGCATATGGCTACAGAAGGAAATCGTAGAGTAGCGTTGTAGGCCACATTAATATTGACAGTAACAGGATTTTCACCATAGTAAGTTGCTCTCTCCGCCACGATGTATATGAACCAGCCCAGAAAGGCAAGGACAACTAACAGCCAGAGAATCCTGAAAGTGAGGTTTACAGGATGAATGATGGAAGCCCATGGAAGTAGGTGCTAATGCAACTTCTGACTCAGATTCTGACAATAGTGAGGTTTCGCAAATCTGAC
Organism: Notospermus geniculatus; assembly: GCA_002633025.1. Classification (NCBI taxonomy): domain Eukaryota; kingdom Metazoa; phylum Nemertea; class Pilidiophora; order Heteronemertea; family Lineidae; genus Notospermus; species Notospermus geniculatus. The sequence goes on from NMRB01001274.1 coordinate 79,358, forward strand.
GAAACACGAAGTACGAAATACGAAATTCCTCATTTCCAGGACCTGGAGATGGTTGGTACCACAAATGTCCCTCCTGCCAGTGCGTCTTTTAGCATATCATGTACGACCGAGAGAGTTATGGTGCATCTTGAATTTTTAGATTTCCACTCCGTATCACTACGAAGTGAAAACCAAAGATAAATTTCAAAGTTTAATATATACCGTAACTCTATCGGTCTAACGTCATATGCTAAAAAAGACGCTCTTGCAGCAGGCGATATTTGTGGTACCAACCATCTCCTGAAATACATTACGTCATGCAAATGAAGTCCAGTTTCATATTTCGTACTTCGTGTTTCGTCAGATTTGCGAAACCTGACTAATATTTTGAGTTCACCAACCCCAAAAGACGGATCTCCGTAGCCAACCTTTCCAGTACCTAAGTTCAGAGGGTACGCTATTCTATCAAAGTGTCAGGAGAATGAGGGAGATTGAAAACGGGAAAGGGCACGGGAAACACCTCACGGTCTGCTCACGGTAGGGTGGAAGGAGGACGGACGACTTGGGTCTGATGCTATGTCGGTGACATGATGATTCTGGACAACAGGGTCCATATTCATAGACATACTTAAATCAAAGTGTGACACTTATCTTTGTGTCGGACAAATGACAGGTGTTACACTTAGACTTAAAGTAGCTTTATGAATATGGGCCCAGGTGTGTGTGTGTGTTGGGTGGGGGTGGAATTAGGTTTGTTCAGGACAACTTATTGCGTAAGAAAAGAAGCGCTTACCTGCCAAACGTCGTAGCAGCTTCAAAAGTATATCTGAGTCCATGAAAACTTGTGTTCTCGGTGTAATTCTTGAGAAAATCATATGTTTTCTCCTTCAACCCCTTCCTTGAATTCTTCTCTCCAAACTCGGGATCCATCGCCGCGGCTGTTGTGATCACAACCAACGCGCAGCTTCCGATTTATATTGAGCGGCAAAAAGTTTTTTTTCACAGAATTACCGCAATGGGTTTTTTATCCATCCTGTGCGTGTCAAGTTTCCTGGTGTGGCCAACACAGTGAACTATTGAATCATCATCCCTCATAAATATTTATGTTGATAACGTAATCAATAGGAGCTGCCAGCCTAGTCAGTTGACCAATAGGTGTCACTACGGTCCAATTCAATGCCTAGCGGATCCTTGCTTGATTGAGGACCAATCAGGAAAATTTTCTTTTGTATTGGTCCGCTAGAACTTTGCTGCCATCTTTTGGCAATAGGCGTGGCTGAGAATGCTCCTACTGTTATTGAAAGGATATTTAAGTGGTGCAAGTTGGGAATCATTATCTAAATTTCAGCATCATATTGTACATATCATATGGCTGGGTCTTTCTGTTACAGGTGGAGACACTGTTTCATTCCTCTATGATCTGACCTGTTGTAAGTCAGCCCTCTTATGCAATGCGACGTCGTAACGTTGTTGCTCCATCGCAAATTGAAGTAATGGGTCATATGAATAAAGACTAGTAAAAGCTTTTACTTGAATTTTGCAATACAAATGCACTAGGCAACGCTGTACAAATCTCAAGTAAAAGCATTTGCTAGTCTTGGTCCAGAGCCTGTTCTGGGATTTTGAAAGTGCCTGAAGAAGACCCAGGGGTGGGGTCGAAAATTTGCAAATATCGGAGACGACTTGGGTTATATTGTTAAACATTATAGAGACATGACTGGGCGCCATTTTGTCGTCATGGTTCAATACGCATGTCTCCACTGCTGCTGCTGAAGATCACACTGTATTCGGACATCTTTGGTAGAATTCGCATGTCGACTAGAAGAAGGCAACAACGCCGTTTTGGTTATAGAGGAATCCCACTGACGATTGTGACGTCACTGCCGCGACGAGATGCCGCCATGCTGGACGTCACGTCCAACGCATTCGTAGCTTCAGATGACGTCCAACATGGCTGACGTGCGAATTATGACGTCATTGATGACGTCACGTGAAGTTCCTCTATACATGCACCAAAGTGTTTCATTCGCAACATTTTTTGTGCTCCCCGAATTGTGTAAGAACAGCATTGTTTGACAGTGCAAAATGGAAAACAACTTGGACCTCAAGTTTGAGAAAAAGTTCCTTGTCATAGAATTGAAAAAAAACCACGTGTAACCCATACTCCTGCTACCGCCGTACAATTTCATGCTGAAAGGGTCTGAAGTGAGACTCAAGCCAAAGAACACTGTTAGAAATTATTAATTTTACAATAGTCATTTTGTAGTAATCTTACAGAAATTGCCTGCAGCAGAGTCCCCAGCACTTTCTGTAAATTTACATATGGTATGATTCATGTTTTCCTGTATCGGTTGCACTCCATTGGATATCCCATTATGATGCCTTCTGAGAGCAGTATGAAAATATAATTCGGTCAGCCTCCAGTGAAGTCTCTGTTAACATTTATTTAAGTCTGTAGTTTTACAGATCACTCTGTAATTTTACAGATCCAGTCCTGGGGACTCTGCTGCGCAGATTTTCTGTAAAATCCTCTGTTATTTCTAACAGTGAATATTCTACCATGTTAATCATCTCATCTTCCGTTGTTCCTTTCAGCTTCTTTACCATTGTGAGGTTGGTTCTTAACCGACGGACATCAGCCTAGGAGGACAAAGAAAGATTCTTGTCACACCAAGATGGAACAAACAGCAAAGTTTTGGACTGACGTCCATCCGTCTTGCTCACTGGACTTGATGGTCTTCTGATTTCCTCCGTGTAATGATGACAGTCCGCCGACTTCCATACCTGGGTAAACAGAAATCGCCATTCTCTCATCAGCACAAGGTGTTGAACAATCCAATGTGGGGTACGGTGTCTCATCTGCAAGGAATCTCACTTATCTGTCTCACATTTGATAAGTTGCAGATACATTTATACATGTACATACATTTTTATACATAATTTGACATCTAATATTTTTGTTTGGGTGATCCGTGATGTGCTGATCTAGGTATGATACCATTTACTTGTAGAATATGATTTACAGAGGTTAGTGCGTGTACGATATCAGCCAAAGACATGATAAGTTATGAGAATGTAAATGCCACTTGGCAAAAAATTAAAAAACATGTCATTTGGTCAGGGCCAAACCTTAGGGGGCTGGCATCCCCTGAGGAGTCCATTGGGCAGTAGTCTACACATGAACTTGGAACAGCAGTCTCCGCCCTTCACAGTGTAGGCCTACTTGGTATAAATTTGGTAATAGCAGTCTCCGCCCTTCACATGCAGTGTGGGCCTACTTGGTAATTAGGTAATAGCAGTCTCCGCCCTTCACAGTGTAGGCGTTCTTAGTAATTATGTAATAGCAGTGTCCGCCCTTCACAGTGTAGGCCTACTTGGTAANCCTACAAATCTGCATTTGCTAATAAATACTTATAACCACAGATCCCTGTCAGCTGCCCTGCCTTCAGAGAGACTTTTCACTAAAGTCTCTCTGAATGCAGGGCAGCTGACTACCATCCACATTCCCCTCTCCCAGTCACCAAAAATATCAACACCACAACTAACGTTCAAGACTACTGGGTAATTTGGTAATAGCAGTCTCCACCCTTCACAGTGTAGGCCCACTTGGTAATTAGGTAATAGCAGTGTCCACCCTTCACAGTGTAGGCCTACTTGGTAATTCATCATTGTTCTCCACAATCTCACAGCTTCAGGGAGAAAATAGCAGATTTATCACAATGTTCGTCCACATTGTCTCCGTAGAGGGCGTTGTTGTAGGGAGGAGGTCGGGGTTCAACATGTTTCAGAACTGTCTTCCCGGCATCATCAACCTTGGATTGACTGGCTGTCCTCCCGATGTAGTAGAACAACTCTAGAATGGTGATGAAGGAACCGCCGAGGAAAAGACCAGCTGTGCCTCCGATGTCACCTGCAGAGACAGAAAAAGAATACAATAACCCAGGCCTAGCGTCAAATTACCTTTCTCTTTGGTAGCTGATTGTGTTGTGGACGTTCTCACTTTATACGTAGGCCTATCAGTTTCAAACAGGACACCTCACGTTGTGTTCTTCTGATACTTACAGAGCAATGAGAACCAATCATAGGCCGGGGATTTGATGACCTCTGACAGGCTCAGACTCTGGTAAAACACTTGTAACACGAGCATGTTCTCTAGGCCTGATACTTACAGAGCAATGAGAACCAATCATAGGCCGGGGATTTGATGACCTCTGACAGGCTCAGACTCTGGTAAAACACTTGTAACACGAGCATGTTCTCTAGGCCTGATACTTACACAACAAGGAGAACCAATCATAGGCCGGGGATTTGATGACCTCCGACAGGCTCAGACTCTGGTAAAACACTTGTAACACGAGCATGTTCTCTAGGCCTGATACTTACAGAGCAATGAGAACCAATCATAGGCCGGGGATTTGATGACCTCTGACAGGCTCAGACTCTGGTAAAACACTTGTAACACGAGCATGTTCTCTCTGGAAGAAACAAATTTCAAATGATTCAAAGGCAAAAGATGTTTTTGATTGTGAACCTCTATAGCATGTTGATGTCGCATTGGTAAAATTTATTGCCCACACTTTATTTCAGGGTGATGCATCATTACTGGGTTGTGATGGCACCTTCAGGTATCACCTGTTAGAGTGATTACTGGGTAGTGATGGCACCTGCAGGTACCATCACCTGGGTGACACCTGCAGGTGACCACGACTTGGTGTCATGACTGATAGAAAAGGCAGAAGTCTCACCTGATCATCGTGTCATCTATTTTTAATGTGCGGCCGAACTTCACCACCGAGTCAACAAGATCCCGAAAAGAAGTCAAGAACGTGTCCAGTCGTTTTTTTGCTGGTGAAATCAGGCCTTTGAGTTGGGAGGTATGCGTGGAGAGCTCTTGTGCAGCCGTTGAAATCGGGGCCACATCAGGGTCCATCTCTGTCACTCTCTGGCGAATAAGCGTCAGGGTGTGCTTGAAATCAGAAAGGACGTCTTCGTTGTCTCTGATGGTTGTTTGAATGTCGTCCAAATGCCGGTTTAATTCCACACTTTTTCTGTCGTACCAGGCTATCTTTTCTTGAAGATCCTTGATTGGTGACATAATTTCGATGAGCTCTCCCTTCGAAGACTTGGACCATTTCGGCACAAGTTTGGAAGCTTTTTTTGCAATCTTCGCAAACATCGTTTCCGCCTCTTCGACATCCTGATTTTCTAGTTTTCTTTGGTACCCCTTAATTCCTCCCGTCAGTGCCTTGAAGAAAGAATTCATTTTTTCCACGCCAGTGGACAGCGTTTTGGAATCCGTTAAGACGGCTTCGCCCACGTCTTCCATCACCTTTTTCAACGACTGGGTCCGTGAAATGAAATCCGGGGAAAGATTTTTATGGATAATATCAGCCAAACTCGTCAGCTTATTATACAGTTGTGGAAACTTATCCTGTGTGACTGTTTTAAGTTCTTTGGCGTATTTCTGAAAATCTTTCATCTTCGCTCGTAGGTCCGTCGCGCTTGTGTAAAGTTGGTCGATTGCGGACTTAATCTCGGCCTTCTTTCCGTCGATAATTGTCCGTGGAATGCGCTTCCCGTCGTAAGCCGTATCAGTCTCAGTGACTCTTTCCTTCACATGACGTTTAAAGACTGTTGTAACTGATGAAATGATATCCAACGCTTCTTTGAAGTAGATGGGCAACTCGGTTTTGAGTTCGTCAACTAATTCAGTCTTGTCCGATTGGAACATGCTTGGCTGTAATTTCACGGGCAAAAGCACTATGGCAAGATCCCACGTTTTCATCGCCAGCTTGGCAAGGCCTGGTTCCAAGTAATTACGAAGTAATTCGACCATGAATACATCTTCGTATCTTCCCTTCATTTCTTCAGCATTGTCCTTAACCTTCTTGTCTAAGGACTGCATAGGCGACGAAACATTTTGAATAAGTACGTCAATATTTTTCGCTGTCGCCCGAATAGGGCCTAGAAAATTATCCTGGAGTTCGGTGTGTGACTGTACAAAATTATCAATGTCACGTAAATCATCCCTTTTAATTTTTTCATCCACCACTTGCCTAGTGAGTACGGCATTTCGGTATATCTTCTCAAGGTCCTTGTCTTGGCCGAATTCGTCCAGCATACCGTTGATGCTTGTCTCTGACAGAGGAGTATTTGAAAGAGAAATTGAGTATTGTTCTTGTTTGCAGGGGTGAGTGCAAGCGTGGTCCATGGGACGGTTGTCTGGAAAAGAAATCATAGTCACCTGTTATCGGCGAAACACAAAGTAAGTAGGTCTACGAATTACGAAATTGGACTTCATTTCCGTGTATTTCAGCAGAAGGTTGGTACCACAAATATCGCCTGCTGCAAGAGCGTCTTTTAGCCTATGACGATAGAGTTACAGTGTATATTAAACTCAGAAATTTATCTTTCATTTCCACTTCGTAGCTACGAAGTGGAAATTTAAAAATTCAAGATGCACCATAACTCTCTTGGTCTTACATGATATGCTAAAAGACGCACTGGCAGCAGGGACATTTGTGGTAGCAACCATCTCCAGAAATACATCAGGTCCTGAAAGTGAAGTTGAATTTCGTATATCCGTACTTCGTGTTTCGTAAGATTTGCAAAACCTCACTAATAGAAAGGTTTAGAATCACTGTGGTAACGACAACGAGAACGTACATGTTGGGCGCTCTCGCCCTTTCTTACTCTGCGCAAAAATCTGGATTACACCAATACATGTATTTCTTGTTATTTCCTCTGAGGAATGCCCTTTTGACCAGTGAAGTCGCTATTTTCATGACAACTGAAAATTGTTTCTGACATTCTGGTCGTTTTTGAGTCTTCTGTGACCTTCTTAACTTAGGGGTCTAAAATGTTGTTTGAGGTCATCGCATGTGCTGGTTTGTCGCCGGAAAGGGATTCAGGAATTAGATACTTGGACGGCGTTGTTGAGTTAGATGTTATATTTTTAGCTCCACCCATGTTGGCAAATAACTTTTGCATTTCTACGCAGAGTACTCACTGATGTCAGCATAACAGCCATACATGGTAGAGAAGTTACAGAAGGGTGGTCTGTCGGCTCCTTCCCATTTCTGTCCATATCCAATGCAGCCACACTTTTTCGCTGTTTTGTTGGTGTAATGTTCGGCGATGCACGCTTGGTAGGAGTAAACTTTGTAGTCCCGCAACTTTCTGGAGGCGCAGTGACCATGGGGGTCTGGAAGTCGTTCAACCTTAGGAAAGAAATGATTCGTGGTCATTGGTCAGTATGTTTTATTTTTCACCTTAGTTTTTATAGCGAAGCTGGCGCTGTCAGATCACTACCATAAAGGAATCAAACATAAAGGTTTAACTGCGAACGATGAAGTAACTGAGGGATACACTTCATCTGTTGCCACCAGATGTCTCTCACTGCCTGAATTTTGGCTACGTAATTAGGAGCTTCAGCTTTTTTTTATGGTAGTGGGGTAAATGAATCTGTCAACTTGATACCTTGAATTCCGTTTCTGAGGATAACAGAGCTGTTTTCAGCACAATTAGTGTTCCACGTGCAAATGTACGTTAGCCTATTCAAATGTACACAGATGACCCTGCGCCCTCATCGTTCGTGGGGTTCTCATTAATTCAGTCCTTTTGTATCATAAGATCAACTAGTCTGAATTCAACAAAATTTGCAGTAAACATACGTTACAAAATCTCTCCACTGGTGAGATTTTGTAACATTATTTTTCAGCAATGAGAGATTTTGTAACGTTACAAAATCTCTCCAGCGGTGAGATTTTGTAACACTATTTTTCAGCAATGAGAGATTTTGTAACGTTACAAAATCTCACCACTGGAGAGATTTTGTAACGTTACAAAATCTCTCCAGTGGTGAGATTTTGTAACGTTACAAAATTGCTCCAGTGGTGAGATTTTGTAACATTATTACTGGAGAGATTTTGTAACGTTGCAAAATCTCACCACTGGAGAGATTTGGTAACGTTACAAAATCTCTCATTGCTGAAAAATAATGTTACAAAATCTCACCACTGGAGAGATTTTGTAACGTTACAAAGTCTCTCATTGTTGAAAAATAATGTTACAAAATCTCACCACTGGAGCGATTTTGTAACGTTACAAAATCTATCATTGCTGAAAAATAATGTTACAAAATGTCACCACTGGAGAGATTTTGTAAGGTAACGTAATGTGGGTAGCTGATCGATGGCTTGTTCAAAGTATTGCCATGGCTAGATCCGTACCCAGTGGTTTAGAAATATTTTACAGGGTGTCCCAGAAAAAACGCAACAGTTAGGAAAATCGTGATTGTGGAGAAACCAAATATCAGGGTCTAGCCTACCATATGGAAGAGTCAGAATGCAAATCTGTTCAGGTTTAAAAAATTAAAGGGATACTGTCCACATGTACAAAATGCTAAATGCTAAATTTGTAAGTTGAACCTTTATGTTTGATTCCTTTATGCTGATACCCACCGATGACATGTGGAGGGCAATTCTTGATTCCTGAAACACAGGTATGGCTACACCGAGATCGGACACTCTGGGTCGGTCACTTTTATCAAACACGAGGACCTGTATACCGGATGGTAAATGTGGACCTGGAGACTGTTCGTATAACTCAGCGTTCAGGTATAACTCCAGACCATATGTCGCCCCTAGGAAATGATATGATCGTTAGCATGTTCATCCCACTGAGATCCGATAACTTCTGCCATCAGAGTTATTAGAGAGGTTCTGCAAGCTTACGTTTTACTACATTTTATTACGATTACAGTATTTGGAAACGTCGTGACGCAGGTGTAACAGGAATCTGCGGGACTTTTTGCTAGCGAATCGCTTGCTACTCGCAAGAAACTTACGATTGAATCAAAGCCAAATATTTCATTTTTGTAATCCAAGAATTCGCATGCAATTTAACACATTATTTCGCAGTTGCAGTAAAAATGACAAGAAGAATGCTTGGCACATCCGCCCTAGAGCGCTTGCCAAACATGGGATACATCGACCCTCTTTTCACCTGGCACGGGAAGCTTCAAGTCAAATGATGACGCAATCGCGTCACGTTCTTTCTGGACATAAAGCGTGACGTCATCAAATCGTAATCGTAAATGTAAAACGTAAGCTTGCGGAACCTCCCTATTCTGTGCATTGAAACCTCGGTCATGAAAGTGTGACATGGTTTTGAAGTGACATGTAAAGGCCTGTTTACACCGGCGGCTGGCGGGCGCGATTGCGTTTGCGGCTGCGATTCCGCCCGCGATTCGACTGTTTATACCTGCGTTTGCGGACGCGATTTCGTACGTCATTTTTAGTGTGCATTCCCCGCGAAATCCCCGAGGCGGCAAGAAAAACGCGCGATTTTTTGCTCCAAGGACCATTCCCTGCGGACGCGTTTTTCAACTCGCAGACGCGTCCGCAGACGCGATCGCTGGTGTAAACACTCATTTGACACAAGCTAGAACACAATCGATCGCAGACGCAGACGCAAACGCAATCGCGCCCGCCAGCCGCCGGTGTAAACAGGCCTTAACTATTTCTCGGCCTCAGTTACCTTGCGTGACGTATATTTTAATCTCCGTAATGGATAGAATAAAATAAACATATGAAATATTGATGGCAAAAGTGACCGACTCAACAAATTGATAGCTATTAGAATGAGAACGCATTTCATCCTATTATGGAATTGTTTGTACTATTAATTCCATAATGGTTTCATTACATCGTAGGCTTATAGATTTATGATTGTATTGAATGTTTAATCCGAGCCATGCCAACGAAATGTCTGCAGAAATCGATGGAAGAGGCAAAAATAAACAACCCCAGTTAAAAATCGAAAAGCATTTGTTGAAAAAGGCGACCCAAAAAATACCACCCATGGAATCGTTAATAAAATTCAGAATCCTTTCTGCAATCCAACCATATTTGGTACAAATGAACTTCAGTCTATGCCTGACTTGTCCACCAAGTTTCAGTCATGAATCTCCAACAGTCTTTGTTTTATCGCCGTTCCATGATATGCTCCAAATGTACACCTCTGTGTTGCAAGCACACCTGAATACGACGTACAAAATTGTCAATAACTCTGACACACTCCTCTCTTGGCACTGCCCTGATTTTGGCTGTGATGGCCCTCTTCAGTTCAGGAATAGTCTGGGGATTGTTGTGGTATACATTATCTTTGAGATAACCCCATAGATAAAAATTAGGGGTGTCAGAGTTATTGACAATTTTGGACAAATCAGGCATATAGACTGAATTTCATTTGTACCAAATATGGTTGGATTGCAGAAAGGACTGTGAATTTTATTAGCGATCCCATGGGTGGCATTTTTTTGGTCACCCTGTATGTGATGGACGTTTTATATCAACTTCTCTTTCTGCATTACACGTTTTTTAGATTAGGTGAACATCATTTGTACTTGGTGGTCATGATCGTGGGTGGTGGTGGCGGTGGCGGTGTGTGTGGGNAAATCACCCACACCATTGCCCTCGGGTCAAAAGCCGAGACGAGACATCAAAATATTTGTTATTTACCGGTATTCTGAACCTGGAATGATACATCATTTGTCGTCATATTTACATCCGGGTAGTTAAACACATAACACATCCCGAATTCGCTCATGAGTGGAGTGAAATCATGATGGGTACAGTTCCCGCCTTGCCATCTGCATCTGGAAGAGAGAGGAAATAATTTTAGCCATCTCTTTTGTAGTTATCTTCATCATCACCATCATCAAAATCCCGAAAACTCTGCACCTTCATCTATGTCTGCTCAGTCTTAACAGATCGAGTATTCAATGTAGGCCTACATCACTATCGCCGTCATCACCAAAGTCATCACCATCGTCGTCATCACCAAAAGTTTGTTTATTGGATTCTTTGTTATTGTTTAATAGTAAAACGTACTTCATGATCATGTCTTCCTTGCGATGGGCCATCTCCTTCATGGTTTCTACCACGTCCCTGTCATCCAAGATGGTGATATCATGTCTGCCATGACGATCCGTCCCGTAAAATTGAGAAATCTTGTTGTATATCCCAGCATCCCAAGCTTTGGTGACTCTGGAAAATGTAGCTCTCATTATAACAACAGAGGGTAATGCCTTGGAAAAAGGTTGAAATTAAATTAGGTAACATGTACAAACTTTCATTTAATGAGAAGGGTCACTACAGAACCCCAACAAATGGCTTATTGCAACAACAAAAAACCCAGTTCTGTTACGGTACCAAATCTGTCTGTGTCTGGCTTATGAAGTATCACCAGTTTTTTTACATTTTCTTTTTCATTATTACCTGAACTGGTTTGTGTTACATATGGCCACAGAGGGAAATCGAAGAGTAGCGTTGTAGGCCACGTGGATGTCGACAGTAACAGGATGTATGCCCAAGTATGTTGCTCTTTCCACCACGATGTATATGAACCAGGAAAGGAAGCCAAGGACAATCAACAGCCAGAGAACCCTGGAAGTGAGGTTGGCTTATAGGATGAAAAATGAGAATAGGTATGGGTATGATAATAGAGAGGTTGCGCAGCGGCCCGACTCCGACTTCAACTAGGAGAACGAATAATTGCAGTCCGCTATGGACATCCTTGATAAAAACGATTTGATAGAAGTTTTCAATTTGTCAAACACCATAAATTGAAGGCAGAAAAATTTGACCTTATAAGTTGTAAGTGCGGGTAAATATGATAATAAGCAAAAAGTCAATCTCCAGAATTCACGAATTTTCGACCCCAACCGGGGTCTTTTTTAAGTGGAACTTTACAATCTGAAACTCTAGAAAAGACTTCTTGCTTATTATCATTTTGTGTGTCAAGTTTGTGCTATTCTGTATCGCGGATAATGAATATTGAAGTCGTAATCCTAGTCGTTACGACTTGAAACAGGACTATAATATTTGCGATTTACGTACACTTCCGATTACGAGTCAGAATTATTCTGCCACAAAGTTATGGCATTTTACGATTTGCAAACGTCTATCAAATCGTTTTTATCAAGGATGTCTACAGCGGACTGCAATTCATTCTGGTATAGTTGAAGCCGGAGTCGGAGTCAGAAAGCTGCGCAACCTCTCTAGCTCTAATAAGGGGATTAACGAACCGTCCGGAAATCGCAAGAAATG
>NMRB01001274.1:108785-121055 GCA_002633025.1 Notospermus geniculatus
CTGAAACTGAAGAGGGGATATGCTGTCTTTCAGTTATCATATTCTGAAGATGTCAGTGGCACTTTGACTTCAAGTCATCAGGTTTTAAGTGTGCGTGCACGAATAGACCATGCAGAAGGTGATAACCCGGGGTTGACGGATTTTAATGAAATTTGGTGTGAAGTTACCCCTTGGTGAGAGACAAAAGCACACAAAATATTGGGTCAATCCATTCGCTGGTTTGGGCGTATATAGCAAAAATGTGCTTTTACAGGGGTCAAAGTACATGTAAGCATTCATAATTCAGATGCTGCAGGGGGGCCTGGATGACAAAACTGGTCTAGGTTTATAGACCTGATCTTTAAAAAACAAAAAGAAAAAGTTTGGGCCCTCTTTCCATTGCAGAGATATGCCTGTATATGACATTTTATGTACTACAAATGAACGTCATATCCGTAATACATTCGTAGTACATCAGTAGTGCATTTATCAGGGTTCCCACGGTCGGGAAAAGTTTTGAAATTTCGAAAAAGTGCTCAAGGGCCTTAAAAAGGTCTTGATTTTAGTTTGTTACTTTTGAAAAGTCCAAGAAGGGTCTTGAAAAAATAAAATCTGAAAGCGAAAAAAAAATTCTTTACAAGCACGTCAAATTTCGGCCTGATTAAACTTCCAATATGGCCACCAGGTGGCGTAACCGAAAATCATCGAATGTGCTATAACTCAGGAACGACTTGACCCAGAGCACTCAAATGTGCTATGTGGCTCCCTCTAGATGACCTTTATGTGCATGTGAACTTTTGGCCCAATCAGACATCCAATATGGCCGCCAGGTGGCATAACCCAACAAACAATCATTGCAGTCCTGCAACTTGGGAATAACTTAAAGCGAATGGCTCGCGGGGTTTGTTGTCGCGCCATGACAGTTGGTCATCGATATCACGCAGCATTTTGAGAAAAAGGCAAAAGAAGGATTTTAGTTTAATGGGAAATGCATTAGACAACCAAATTTCGGAGGCGCATTCTGCAAAATCTGTCGCTTGAAAATCAATGGGAATAGTACAAAATGTACATCTTGACCTACTGAATTTGAAAACGTCATTAACTCATTTTAACAAATTTTTACTGGAACCTCAGCTGGGGCACGGCTTTGCCTGGAGGCTAGATTCACTCTCTATGGAAGGTACCACCAAAAATGTAAACAAACCCCGCGAGCCATTCGCTTTAACCCAGATTGCTCATAATTGACATGTACCTCTCTCTGTCATTACCCTATTATGTCCAAACGGGTGAGCACATGGTCCATGGACCATTTCATTTTCGATAATTTCACTACGTGAACCTTAACGCCACCAGGCTTGTTTATATATTTCCGTTTATCTTTCAGAATATGTGGGTTCACCCTGCAAACTTGCCCTCCTGCTTCCAAAGCTCCACTCATGAGAGCATGAAATCAGTGAAGAACAAACGATCGAGCTGTGTTTTATTTTAGATGTACCGGTAAGTGAATAGTGTTCTTTTAATGTTGGCTGACGTATTCCTCTCTCTGATCAGTGACCATAGGAAAACCCGTCAGATGTCGCTTCGATCGAGGAAGTGTTAAAATGGCCTTGATGAACCTACACAATTCAATAGCTGAAATGTACTGGTAACAGGTTCAAACAGTAGCAGATCAAAGGAAGGTACCACCAAAAATGTAAACAAACCCAGCGAGCCATTCGCTTTAACCCAGATTGCTCATAACTGACATGTACCTCTCTCTGTCATTACCCTATTATGTCCAAACGGGTGAGCACATGGTCCATGGACCATTTCATTTTCGATAATTTCACTACGTGAACCTTAACGCCACCAGGCTTGTTTAGATAATTCCGTTTATCTTTCAGAATATGTGGGTTCACCCTGCCATACACATTGCAAACTTGCCCTCCTGCTTCCGAGACTCCACCCATGAGAGCATGAAATCAGTGAAGAACAAACGATCAAACCGTGTTTTATTTTAGAAAAGATGTACCGGTAAGTGAATAGTGTTCTTTTATTGTTGGCTGACGTATTCCTCTCTCTGATCAGTGAGCATAGGAAAACCCGTCAGATGTCGCTTCGATCGAGGAAGTGTTAAAATGGCCTTGATGAACCTACACAATTCAATAGCTGAAATGTACTGGTAACAGGTTCAAACAGTAGCAGATCAATGCACAGGCAATCTGACAGCCCCTTGTTGATCATCCAGCGCAAGACATCCAACAGGTTTTCCGGGGATTTGCCCAGGACTGAACGAGTGCTGGTCAGAAGGGGGGGGGGTCTGGAAAAATTTGAAACCTACATTGTAGACTTGTGGAAATGCGATTTCCTGGCACTGAGAGTCAAAATAATGACCCCGATCCACTCTATTGCAACTTAGGCAGCCCGCCGTTGTCGTTGTTGGTCAGAACTGTGTGAGGAAGCCCCGCCGGGAAGCACATTTGGTGAATGGGAACAGAAAGGAAATTTGGAAGTGTGTGTGGCAGGCATCTCTCGTGGCAGACTTACATGTAGTTCTGATGGTCGGAAAATACTTTTTATAGGCCGAGTGCCGGTCGGCATTTCTGCATCCTGGACGGGGCCGTCCGGCGCTGACCAGCAGTGGCAGAACCCTGGTTTTCCTAGGCCGCCACAAATCTAAAAGGACTTTTTTAAAAGTCCAATGTTCAGAACATCAGTGATCATCCATGGGATGTTTCCAATGAAAAAGTCGAAGTCAGAAGTATCATTTAATGTTTTATTGCCTCTTGAAAATATATGATAAACTATATGAATGAAACAGCTGGCAATGAATGTAATGTTTATTTTACAACTACACTGAATAAAGAGCAAGAAAACTGAAGTGTTCAACCCCTTTGCAGTGTTCTCCACAGGATTTCCTAAAGTAGGGTGGTACCCTTGAAATTCCAGGACTTCCCATTACTTTGCGAATTAAGATAGGGTGGTCACCAATTTAAGGTAGGGGGACGGGTGTAATAGAAAACCATTACAAAATTGGGCTGCAAGGTAGGGTGGCTACTTCTAAGGTAGGGTGGTAAAATGCCAAGGTAGGGTGGGCCACCTTAACAAAAAGCTATGTGGAGAACACTGCTCTGACATAGGGGTTCTTTTCCAAGTTCTTGATGTTGTCTAAAGCAGTTTAATACTGGTACCATGATATTGAGCGAATAACAAAGTAAAAAAGCCCCAAGCGTGAGGGCGCTCCTCCATGTCTGCACATCCTCGGATCAGATTTACAATGTAGGCCATCTTTTATCGTTATTACTTCGTTCAGGCACGGATCTAAAGGGGGCGCACCCAGCGCACACTCCCCCTTTCGGCCGACAAATCTTTAAAATTGACCGTGAAATTCTGAAATTTGGATCAAATCATTGAAATGGGACGATAGCCAACTTTTTCAGTAGGTGTCACTAGTGGTTAAAACTATTGAAATGAAACTGACATCCCAGTCCTGATCAATTTCCCACACAAAAGGCGTCCTTTGTATTAGGACCTGGTTTCGGTGTGCTGCCCTCTATCGAGCTAGGATCCCCATGGCATTCACCGCAGATTTCAATGTTTCTAGCAGAGTGTGCCTGCCCCTCTTTTCCGAAATCGTGGATCCGCCCCCTGTTGTTCATTGCTTAACGATATTTCTAAAAGATGGTGAAAAGATTGACTGACCAAGTCGTCAGTTGATGTTAAAATGACATCAGTTGTTGAGAGCCCTAATAGCCTAGTCGTTATCACGTCCGCTCAGCAAGCAGCAGGTCCCGGGTTCAAATCAAGCCTGGGCCATATGGGATATCATCCCCATTGCATGGGACAGTAAGCCGTGGTGCCTTGTACCTTGTGTCTTTGCAAGGGCAACTAAAAGACCCATCCAAGTGAGAAACATGAGTAGCTTGAGATGGCCTCTTCCATACTTACCAGGGCCAATAATGCTATGGCTTCGGCCCTGATGGAAAAATCTAATACAAATACAAATCAGTTGTATAGCATGATCCATGAATTGGATCTGGCCAAACGTTGGCTTCATTTTCACTTACATTCCAGAAGATGTTTTGTTGAATTTCATATTCCTTTTGTGGCCCAAATTGATAGACCCCCCTCATCCCATGTGAACCAAGTAATACGGAAGAATCCCAACTTCGAGATTCCCACAAACTAGCTTCCTCAACTTTGAGCCTTGTCTACAAACATACCAATTGACTAAACAGCGAAAATCTAATAATCTTTTAAAAATTCTATCTTTGCAGGATACACAAGGAGTGCTATAGTCTGACTTGGGTAGTTTCGAAACGGCACATATGATGTTTATCAGCAGCCAGAAACCAACAAACTTACAAGTCGTTCTGGTCGTCTTGTCCCATCATATCATGATGGCAGTCTTGTACAGAAACGGATGTTGGTGAAACAGGTGAGGGTCTTTGAAAATGTGGACTTTTTCAAAAACCGCATTTACACTGCCAAAAATTAAGTGAACTCAGACCGGACTGAGTACGGTACGGCAAAAAAGGTGGCAAGCGTACCCGGTCCGGACCACAAGTGAACCGTACCGAGACCCGCAGAAGGAGGTGGTCTCAGTCTCAGACTACGGAATGCCGACTGAATGTGCTATGTAAACCTGACGCACGGCGAACTGAACCGAGTCCAGTTACCTGGGACGGTATTGAGCATGCGCGCAGTTCGTCCTTGCATAACCCGTAGGAAAACTTCCCTACCTCCACTGAATGGAGAGCGAAGCTTCAGGTACGTTGCGCGGTGACTCATCGCTGCAGTCTAAACGGTACAAATGAAGTGGACCTGGTCCGGTCCGAGTACGGTTCACTTCAACTGGACCGAAATGTTTGGCAGTGTAAACGCGGCTATTGGCTTGAAGCATATGTACCATAGTCACACTGAATGAGTGTAATCAAGTCTTTTCATTTCCCGAGGTCACACTTGGAAATTACATTGTAGATGTACCCAACAATCTGTTATCACTGGCTTCGCATATCCCCCTAAAAGCCATGACTGAACCGATGTGCTAAAAGGCCTAGATTCCAAAGCCCATGTAAAGCAAAAATCATCTGCACAATATTTGAAAAGCAAGACTTTGTATAATTGGTACCTAAATTCTTTTGAAGCATAAGTATTAGTGACTGCACTGTACATTATTATACATTCCAAAAATTACATATCGTAGCTCTATCAAGAAACTTTACATCTTAATATTGCGACAAATTTTGTCGAAAAGTCGGTCACATGCTTGGTTACAAGCCGTAACAAATGCGTATAAAACTCTATACAAACAATTTAAATACATTTACAATTCTTGCTTTATACAAACACATTTTCAGACCTCTTTATACATAGAATCAGTTTCACACGAGTTTGCCCGAATAACTGTACATTGTATAGTATATCATACCTAATTTTACAGCAAACCTGAGGTGAAATGAACTTGGTTTAAGATCATACATTGAATCAAAAGATGAATATTACTGTACATGGAGAAAATGATGAAGCACTTTATGGAGTTGACGTTTTATCGGCGCTAACAACAAGTTGAGATCATGTTTTGTTGACTCTATAAAGGTGCGTTCTTACCAAAACAAGATAGCGTTGCGTTTTGCAGTGCGATTTCCTCAAATCAGTTGCTTTTCAGTGTCGCGTCCACAGAGAAATGTGTGTTCTCTCCCACAATGTGGATGGTTCATTGAAATAGCGTT
Source organism: Notospermus geniculatus (assembly GCA_002633025.1). NCBI lineage: Eukaryota > Metazoa > Nemertea > Pilidiophora > Heteronemertea > Lineidae > Notospermus > Notospermus geniculatus. The sequence continues at coordinate 114,476 of NMRB01001274.1, forward strand.
GAACTCATTTGTGATTGGAGGAACCGCAGGCGCGGATCCAGAGGGGGCGCGCCTCCCTTTTGGCCAACAAATCTGTAAAATCGGCCGTGAAATTCTAGAATTGGGCGCAAATTTCAATGCTCCTAGCACAGGGCACCCCCTCTTTTCCCAAATCATGGATCCGCACCGCAAAATGCACCGGGCAGAATCCGGTTTTGGTGTGAATGTGCCTTAGTGAATGAAACGCATGCAATAGTCAACCAGGTTATTGAGTTATAACTTCAGCAGGTCGGCTGAAGGCCATCTCAACTTGTGAATGTACATATCAGACTGGTCCAGTGAAACATCCACTGCCTGTCACCTCTGAAGTCCCTGGTTCAATTCCCAAGCAGGTGCTGGTCTCAGTATTCTTGAAAACTTGTGTTCTGTCAGATATTTCAACGAGTATTATACTCTTCTTGATCACTGAGCGAAATACATGTACCACGACTCAAGAAAACAGTTACCGTAATTTTCGGGCTATAAGGCATGGCCTTTTTCCTTGAAGAAATGTCTAAAATTGGGGGTGCGCCTTATATTATAGGGTGGTGCGCCTTATCTGTATCTTGAGTCCGACAATTGTAATTAGACCTATCAATCATGTTGGGTGTTGTTACCACGAATGGTCAATGTGCACCGAGCAGCCATACATTGTATGTGTACAATATGCACTGAAGCATTCACTGACGGGACTGCGCCTTATACGGCGGTGCGTCTTATGTATGGATTTCGTCAAAGATTTTGAGTGAAATTAGGGGGTGCGCCTTAGAGTCAGGTGCGCCCTATAGTCGCGAAAATACGGTATAATGTTACAAATGACAATCATGCCACTTGATTTCCACAACTTCTCTTTTTGCTGACATGAAGCATCCTTATGACCAGACATATACAAATTAATATAGGATGCTGCATTTCAAAAAGAGGGAAGATGTTATCTGGTGTATTATATGCGTGCCGGTCACCCATACGCATAGTGATTGCGCTCAACGTTGCTTAACGTCTAGCTCAGAGGCCAATGCACCAACCACCAGGTCATAAAGGAAATCCTCCATGGACGACAAGTTAAGCCGTGCCGTATAGTAGCTGCAAGGGGTTCAATGCACCATCTCCCCCTTCAGACAGAGATGACTCGTCCTCAAGTCACTTAGCGCCACTCTGCGTCTCAGTACCGAACTACATTTCCAGGTTCAACAACTCGGAGAGGGTGGCCCTCTCTAAAGGCCCGAACCCACTGACGCGTTTTCAAGCAGCGCCACTCTGCGTCTCAGTACCGAACTACATTTCCAGGTTCGACAACTCGGAGAGGGTGGCCCTCTCTAAAGGCCCGAACCCACTGACGCGTTTTCACGCAGCGGGGAAACGCACCGGCAGAAAATGCTTTGTTAAAAGGCAGCGGACCGAGAAAATAACAAAGGATTTGTCGGGCAGTGATAAAACCGCGGCGGGAAAACGCGACAGTGGGTTCAGGCCTTAAGAGTGGGTCCAATAGGGAACCAAACTCAGAACCTCAGAGGTGACAGCCACCAGTGTTTCCATTTCGCCATTCAGACTATTAAAACTCTAATAGGCACAGTCAGTCAGCCACGCATATTGCCAACAGATGGCAGCAAAGTTCTTGCGGACCAGTGTACAGGAAAATCTACATGATTGCTGCTCGATCAATAATGACTGGGTCCGCTGTATGCATTGAATTGGGCTATAGTGACACCTATTGGTCAACTCGCTGACAGCTCCTATTGATTGGATGTGACACATTGACTGAACACTGATATATTTATTCCTTTGTTTCATTTCAGGTTCCGTGTTCAGGGAGGGATGCTGACAGCTGAGATGGAATGTGACAGCTTTCTTACGAATTGTGGATTTCAAGTTGTTCGCTGGTTGAATTGGAACTCTGTTATAAAATTGGAGACCGAACTTGAACATGTTGAACAAAGGGAGTTATAAAAGGAAGTCAAAGAAAACAAAGGGAGTTATAAAAGGAAGTCAAAGAAAACGGCAAAGAAACTTTTTGTTTACCTGTTGCGGAGTACATGTCAGCTATTGAAATGTGCGGGTTCACCAAGGCCATACTGCAAGTGATAGCACTTTGTAAGCCGAAATAGTGGTGGACGCAAAAGATTGCTGTTGGCCATTTTAAAGCGAATCGATAGTGGATTTTGTTTACATTTGGCTGGTGTTTGTAAACACAAAATTCAGCCAATCAAAATGCACGAAAATTTCTTTGTTGACATTCTGGAGAAGTTTGTTTACATTTTTTCCTGAAAATTCGTCCCCTTTCAAATTCTATTTCTAAATCAAATTTTTTCGCTTTCGATTCGCTTTAACTTAGACGGGAAATATGCATCACTCGATATGGTTTAATGTAACAGTACCATAAAATCTGCATTGACTTCGAGTTCGGTGAGGTGGCCTGTATGTGTTTGGGTCGTCGATTTTTCACATATATTATTTTCATGAAAACCGCCCACTCTTAAAGCGACCTAGTCATGGCAGTCAAGGTGTCTGGATAGAGAATCAAACACCAAGTTTCGGTCCGATTTAAGTCTTGGCCTGGCCACCAGGTAGCCAAAACCAAAAACCGCAAAAAGTGCAGTTTATATATTGGGGCATGTTTATATTGGGGCAGTTTATATATTGGGTTATGTGCTCCTTGGACCTCTGAAACACACCCACCACCCCTGCAGTGCATGCATCAAGTCCCTCTGGTATTGGAGGTGTTCTGAAAACAGAGAGGAAACCTATTTTATTGGATAAATGACAGAGCTCAGCTCAGCCAAGTGCAAAGTGAGATTGAGCATTAATCCAGAGAGAAAGCTAAAAATGTTCAAATGTGGGGAGATTTCTTCTCCCTGGCTACAGGTGCGTCAGTTAGTCTGTGGAGAGGCTTGGGCATTGTCAGAAACTTCCTTCGGGCCGTAGAGTGGATACCTAAGACGGTAGGCAGCCTAGTGAAATCGGCTTGATATAGGAGGAAGCTTGCAATGATGAGCTCAGGTCTTTCGATTATATTTCAATATTGATGTAACTCCTTTTTGGGGTGCATTGAAAATATTTTTTTTATAATAGAAAGGCCTTTCATCATTGGAAGTTTCAGCGAGGTTTGAGTAGGTGAAGTAACTCACTCAGTCATCATTCAAAGCTCCCTCCTGATATACAAGTGTTGCTACACATGGATATCAATCATGACCCCAATGAGGAAACCAGGTGAGGGGTGGAATTGGATAGGGACTGGGACATGGAACTGTGTTAAAAACAATACAGATCCATGTGTATCTGTTGATACTCCCAATGCTTCTACCAAGCAGGTCCTAGCACAAGTTGCTTATAGCCGCGGAGTGCACAGAGTGCATGGCGTTGGTAGCGTCGAGATGTTGGCTCCAAACACTTCTCATGCCTTCTGGGTTTAGGGCGGACTCACGGATAAGTTTAATGGAATAGCCCCATGACAATGTTCCAGTGCCTTAGACGAATTGCAGAAGAAATACTTCCTCACATTTGACATGCACAAAATTTGGTCACAATCAAGAGCCATTAGTTGCTCCACCGAGGTCAAAATTTTGACATGATTTTTTCTATTGCATATTTCTTGTGCTCATAATTAAAGTGTACTTGTTGTTAGAGGGCAGAGAAAGGGAAAAATCCTCATCCCTTCCCAAGTCTTCCTCTCTGATTTTCAAGTTTCTATATGCCCGCCTCCAGTAGGAGGCATAGCATACATTGTACTGCCCCCTCCAATAGGCCACGGAGGCGTAATGTGTAGCCTACTTATGTGCCGCCGAACATGATCAAAATTTTCATCAAAGTTTTAGCTTAGTGAGCACAAGGTCTCTGGACCATTTCATGAAATTGTGAATTTAGTGGGCCGCGAAATAATTCTTAATGTCCCTTATGACTGCCATGACCTATTCGCTTTAAGTGGGTGGTTATTCATGATTTTGCTTTCTCTCTCTTTATCGTCCATCCGATGTGTGCTTCTCAGATCATAAAGTATATAAAGTCAATTTCCAGAATATTTAGCAAATTTTCGACCCCAACCCGGGTCTTCTTCAGGCTGGAACTTTACAATCTGAACCAGATTGTAAAGATCCAGCCGGAAGAAGACCCCGGTTGGGGTCGAAAATTTGCTAAATACATGTATTCTGGAAATTGACTTTATATACTTTATTATATTGTGTGTCGATTTTTGTGCTCGCCTTCTCTTTAGTCTTTGTGCTTCTCAGATGGATAATTTAATAACACCAGCCACGAGTCTTGCACTTGCCAAATGTAGCATTAGTAGCTCTAGAGACAATACAGTAGAAAACGCATAAGTCGGATTCGATTGGGTAAGAAAATTTCATCTGTCTTTGAGGAAATCCATTTTATGTAAGTCGGATAAAATCGAGTTGTGTGGAAATTCCAGAGTCTGGCTTGAGGAAGGGCAAAACGGCTGAGGTGGAAATGGATCCAGCGCAAGGATTGAAGAGGCCCGATGGCATGATCCGACTTTCACAACAGCTTTTAATGGAAATACCTGGTACATTAGATGGGACCATGACATTTCATCCAAGACAGCCGAAAATCCGACTTCTAGTATCCAACTTGTGTGATTATTTTTGACTCGAATAATGTACGAAAAATCGGGACTTCTTGAAGTCATCCGAGATGGGCGATTTTCCGACTTGAGCATTTTCTACTGTATTTGGTGAATTTAATGTGCTGCATGAGGAACCAGGAGTGCCCGGAGAAAACCTGGGTTGTCAGAGAGAGTTGCCCTCTCTATCGCATGAAGAGTCTGACCAGGCAATTGAACCCTGAACGTCAGAGGTGACAGGCGTTGATGTTTCTTTGCACCACTTTGACAGCCCAGTTAAGATCAGATAACACGACACATGCTATTATAAACAACTCCACTCTCAGTAAGAAGCTGTATGTTTATAAATCTAGGATGAAGAAATTTATAAACAACTCCATTCTCAGTAAGAAGCCTGATGTTTATAAATCTAGGATGAAGAAATTTATAAACAACTCCACTCTCACTCTCAGTAAGAAGCTTGATGTTTATAAATCTAGGATGAAGAAATTTATAAACAACTCCACTCAGTAAGAAGCTGTGTTTATAAATCTAGGATGAAGAAATTTATAAACAACTCCACTCTCACTCTCAGTAAGAAGCTTGATGTTTATAAATCTACATGTAGGATGAAGAAATTTATAAACAACTCCACTCTGTAAGAAGCTGTGTTTATAAATCTAGGATGAAGAAATTTATATATTCTAAAATTGTGTGTACACTGGTGTTGCAAGATTTAGCCATCTCGGCTCGTTCCCTCTGCAACCTCCCAAACAGCTGTAACCCTCTCTCTACCAAATATGGTTTATGGAGATTCTTCACTGGGCGTCACAACAATGATGTGACAGCAACGAATCTGCCATGTTGGACGTCAGATGGTCAGCGACGACGTCAAAACTGTCGAATGACATTTTGACGTCACCATCTGTGTTGACGCTGTGTTCATGTCGCTTGACATTTTGATGGCCAATATGTTGTTATGGAAATGTGACGTCACATGAAAAATCTCTATTTACAAGACACACTTTGAGGTTAGGCTTTGCACTTGTCTTGTGCAGTGTAAAACTTGAAGGCTGATTTCTAAAATGGTTTAAGTTTTCACTTCGTTGAACATTTGATATCCTACATTTTCTCAATCCATATGGGAGGTCTCTAAGTTGACTGACAAGTCAATTTCTTGTTCATTTGTTTGACACGTTTGTGTTTTTCCTGTCAAAAGTAATAGTTCACATGCCAGAACTGCTTCAGGAGGGAAATTTCTTGCAACTCGCCTCCATAGCTCACATGGTGAGCTGTTACGATCACGAGTGTCCACTGTCGGCATCTGTTTGAATTGCAGGGCACATATTATATCCGCTGGGACGAACTGGCACTTGGTACAAATGTGTGTCCTAGGTCAGATGACCTTAGACACCAAGTGGTGAAAAGCGTAACAGAAAGTGAGTAATAAAGCCGTCACGATGGCTGGATCATCACCAAATTATTATCTGGGCACATCTTATAAGCATACATGAAATGAATAACAACTTCTTGATTTGACCAACTTTTCAAGGTCACAGATCAAAGTTGTGCCATTTGTTGGCACGTTGTACTTTGCTACAATAAATGATCATCCACTACCGATGTCTGCCAGTCGGCCGACTTGAAATCAGCACTTTAGCTGAACAATCAACAATTCGAATGTTTTACTTGTACTTGGTGTGAATATATATGCCGAATTAAATAGGCTCATATAAATTACATGCTATTACGGTTCCGCATGAGCGCACACGAATAACCCCTGTTCGAAAAGGGACCCTGTTAACGTTCCGCATGAGCGCACGCGAATAACCCTTATCCAAATTGCATTTTTTAAGGCGTTCCGCATGAGCGCACGCGAATAACCCCTGTTCGAAAAGGGATCCTATTAACGTTCCGCATGAGCGCACGCGAATAACCCTTATCCAAAGTGCATTTTTTAAGGCGTTCCGCATGAGCGCACGCGAATAACCCCTGTTCGAAAAGGGA
>NMRB01001274.1:175973-203547 GCA_002633025.1 Notospermus geniculatus
GGCTCCTAGTTTTTATTAAAGTTTGACCCCTGTGACCTTGAAAGTAGGTCAAGGTCAAAACCCGTATGATATATTGTGAAGCTGTCACAGATAAACCTTCACACCAAATTTCATCACTTTATCACAATTACTTTAGGAGTAATAACCATAAATGTGTTTTTCACATATCGCCCCCTGGTGGAAAGACAGGGAGTTGGATCGAAATTCCAAGAGTGTTGTGCACAATAGTGGATGAGTACCTAATATATACCAAAGTTTCAAGCTCCTCCGTTGAACGGTCTAGGAGGAGATATCACTTTCGGACGGACGGACAGCCGGACAGCCGGACTGACGGCGGAGGGTAAAACAATATCTCCCCGACTTTTTTCAAAAAGCGGGGAGATAACAACAGGCCGAAGAGCAACGTCACTGACATAACGTCATGAACGATGCACGACGTCAATGACGTTACGTTTTCAACGTCGCAGCGCATGCTCTTTTGTGTTAAAACTGAGTTGTTGCCTAGCACCTCCTTTGGGCACACCAGTTTCCCATTGCGATTTACTGCAGGATTTGCACAATAGACTCTATCACTCCAAAAGAGCGCAGCACCTTACGGGGGTAGCGTCATGACGTCCCGCACGTCATATCTGAACGCATGACGTGACTCGAAAAAAAATCCAGTTGTTTCAGCGTTCATGACGTCGTGACACAATCTGATTTTTTTTTCGTCTCACCTCAAGACATCATGAAATGACGTGCGGGACGTCATGACGCTGACCCCTGTACGGTGCTGCGCTCTTTTGGAGGAATATCGTCTATTGAGGGATACCGATGACTTGTCCTTTTACGTATTAGAACAACTATTAGTAAACAACACTGCAAACCATAAAGTGCATGACCTGAATGCACATAAAATACACCCAGCGACATTACGGTAAGAGCTGACTAGACGTCTAAAACACCTAATGAGAAAATCCCACTAAAGCTGTCCTTATTGTATGAACCATTATTATTTCATAGTAATACCGTACAATTGAAATTGAAGAGATCGTAATGTTTTGTGGTTGCATGAAAACATATTTTATATTCAGAGTAATCAAAATAAATGGCCAAGTAATCTTTTGCCAGTGAAAGTCTACCAAGGTATATTTCATCTATCAATATTCTTGGTTTATAGCAGACACAGTAATCCATTGCACGTTGAGTTATTTATTGCATTTCACGCAATAAATAATTCAGCATCATTTAACATGCACGTTTTTTTCTCTGCAATATCTAATGGGAATTCTGCAACTGCAGTTCTAGCAAGAAGTTCATTATCTCCCCGCTTTTTGAAAAAAGTCGGGGAGATATTGTTTTACCCTCCGCCGTCAGTCCGGCTGTCCGGCCGTCTGGCTGTCCGGCTGTCCGTCCGTCCGAAAGTGATATCTCCTCCTAGACCGTTCAACGGAGGAGCTTGAAACTTAAGTATGTATTAGGTACTCATCCACTATTGTGCACAACACTCTTGGAATTTCGATCCAACTCCCTGTCTTTCCACCAGGGGGCGTTATGTGAAAAACACATTTATGGTCATTACTCCTAAAGTAATTGTGATAAAGTGATGAAATTTTGTGTGAAGGTTTATCTGTGACAGCTTCACAATATATCATAGGGGTTTTGACCTTGACCTAGTTTCAAGGTCACAGGGGTCAAACTTCGATAAAAACCATGAGCCGTCCAAAAGTGATATCTCCTCCTTCACCGTTCAATGGAGGAGTTTGAAACATTGGTATATATTATGTACTCATCCACTAATGTGCACAACACTCCCAACCCCCAATGTACTTCGATCGAACTNCCCCCCCCCCCCCCCCCGCATCCCCCCCTCTGGCGGAAACACTGCCAGGGTCAATATATGAAAGACACAGGAAAAATAACCATGTCACCATTACTTCCTGTCGAAAGCGGGGAGATATGCGATGGGCTTCCCATCGACATTGCTCTAGTTGAGATTGTTTTTTCCAGGCAGTTCTCTTTATCCTTGTATCTTGATTGCATTTTTGATGTTTATGAAGCACATTTGAAGCAAACGTGAGGGGAGTGCTTGGCCACCAGTTAGTCACCCGAGAGCCCATTGGCCTCTTGTCACTCAGCTGAGTGCTCTGCCCATGGGTCTCTTGTTACTCAGCTGAGTGCTCGCTGTATGGGCCTCTTGTTACTCAGCTGAGTACTTGGCCCATGGGCCTCTAGTTACCCAGCTGAGTGCTTGGCCCATGGGTCTCTTGTTACTCAACTGAGTGCTCGCTGCATTGGCCTCTTGTTACTCAGCTCAGTGCTCAGCCCATGGGCCTCTTGTTGCTCAGCTGAGTGCCCGCTGCATGGGCCTCTTGTTACTCAGCTGAGTGCTCTGCCCAGGGGCCTCTAGTTACACAACTGAGTGCACGCTGCATGGGCCTCTTGTCACTCAGTTCTTGGCCCATGGGCCTCTTGTTACTCAGCTGAGTATTCGGCCCATGGGCCTCTTGTTACTCAGTTCTCGGTCCATGTGACTCTTGTTAGCCGAATACTCCGTACAGAATGTGTTCCTATTCACTAAAACCTGTGAGCTCCGCCTACAAAGAAATAATTGCCATCCAGTTTATCACCCACGGAATGAGGAAAGAATGAATAATTTAAATGAAAATATGCATGAAATGAAATATTTTTAGACATAGCCAGATATCGCGAGGTAAATGAGCCCCAAGAGGACCGTTCGCATTACACGCACTGGAAATTATCAGAGAACAGTGGAATTAGAAGCAACACGGAAATTGAGTTAGACGAAAAGATCGAAGACAGATTTTTTGTTGGATGATTCAGAAGATAAAATTAACAAAACTAGAGTTGTCAGTTGAGTCTGCATGCAGACTCTGGAGTCTCCGCCACGCGTCGTCGCATGTCACACTAGGCCGGGCTACCTAGGCCTAGCCTAAGCATGCTAAGTCTAAGACATGCACGGCCAATTTTGACCCGCAATACCACATGAAAGAACGAATGTAAGGTTTTATTGATGAAAGTGACGTAAACTGAACCGGAAACTGTTTATTTGATGTATTTTAATCCACTCTGCTTCGCGCAATTTGAGTTCCAAAAGTGTCCGAGAATAGGTCACATTAGTGACGGCGGTCCTATTCTCGGACACCATCCCCATCCCGCCATGTCCTCGGACAGTTGGTTTTTGCGGCCAAAATGTCAAAAGGAATGACAGTTTCGTTAGGGCCTACCAAAAAACAGAATGCCGATCGGGAAATGGGGGATATGGGCCGAGGACATGGAGGATTAGGCCTAGCCGAGTTCGTCATGGTCATGTTCGTTAGCATGTCGTCCATGTTGTCAGGCTGGGATCATACGGCAGTCGTGGCGCAAAACATCGTCGTAAACATCAGCATGGATAAATTAAACAACATACACCCGACGTGGAAATGAAAGAATACCAGCAGTCACAAATCGTGACACCAAAATCGAAACTTCGTGTTATATGCTGATAAAATTACGACACTGCAAGGAGCCCGTGAAGCACTGCAGAATGCACACACGCATAGGCACGTAAGCCTCCTGGTCTGAGGTTGGTTGGCCGAGAAAGTTTCCTAGCTAACACAAGAGTCTCCGCTCGACCACTACGTGGCGTGGCGGAGACTAATTACCACAGCGGTGTAGTGACATAGGTCTGTGACTAGCTGTCAGGAGGTAGGGGGTTGGATTCCCGAATTCATTACTACACCCTCTTCATTACCACACTGTGCGGGTCAGAAACAGAGCCTGGAGCTAAGGGTGACTTTCAAGGTAGCCGCGACCGGGCGACCAACATGAGAGGTTTGATAGCCTGACGCCAATTCAGGTGGGTCCTGGGCCATCGGGCTACCACTCATTCCGACCCTGCTGTCAAGTACAGCGGTACAGGTATTGCATCAGTTGGACCATTCTTAGTAGAGATCCTGCCTTTTACTATAGACGATTCTCGAATTCGCAGGTCTGTGCACTTCCGCCGAAATCTCAACCAGAACCTCGATCTGAAACCGGCTGACGTGACGCCATCCATGATTCAGCAATGGTCGATTCTGACGCAACGTCTTCGACGTCACTGTTGTGGGGTTGTCTGCGTTACATCGAAATTCAGTTTCAGACCGAGGTTGTGGTTGAGATTTCGGCGGAAGTGCACAGATCTTTCTCGTTTTCGTCAATTTGAGAACGGTCTATTGGAAGGCAGTATCATCCATCAGGTCTCAAGTTGACTTTCTTTACCAGATTACCACCATACTTCTCCATCAGTTGTAAGTTCCTATAAGTTCACCCGAATGACAAGAAAAACTCACTGGCATACATAAAGGACCATTCACCTGTTGAGGTGGCGGACTCCATTCTGGTTCCCATACCTCTTCACCGTCAGAGGGTCTTAAGATAACTCCTTGGGGTCCCTTGTCGGGAGTCAAAGTATGGTCTAGAAGTCTGGAAACATGTCCCAGGGGACCCTACGTCAGGTTCCGACATGTCAAATGAGAAAGCAAATACCTGAGAGTCCCTGTATTTAGTGTTTGGTAATAATGTCATGCGATCATAAAAAATGGATAAAGCCAAGGGAATTCTTATAATGTTCAGTCTTATCTGTCGCCAACAGGTTGCAGGGCTCCATGGAGACTTTAACGGTTTTTGTGTTGTAGTTTTTTCACGAGAAAACACACTGCGCCAAATGATGGTTTACCAGTAGATGTGGTTCATGAAGTCATATTGGCGATATATGGTGCGTTGATCAGAGATGATTCGACGCCAGAGTGGCACTGTGCCAGCCCTTCTGGCCGCACCACACCCAACCCTCCAAACATCCGCCATGCGCCCTTATGATATCCTACAACTGTGGATCACAGACCAAGGACCTTATTCACGAAGCTCACGTAACTTACGGGAGTGCGTAAAATAGGCCCTATTGTCCTTTTGCGGACAACCTATTGTTCACTATCAGCCTGACAAAGGATTTGCGTATGCTTAAAGTTACGGGGGCTTTGTAAATAAGGTACCAAAGCCGGACCTGAACACCCGTAGTGACACCTATTGGTCAACTCACTGACAGCTCCTATTAAAGCCGGTATAGCCTAGTCTGCGGTGGCTGGTGAGAAGATCGGTGGTGATCAGATCATGAGGAGCCCGATAGCCTAGTGGTTATCACGTCCGCTTAGCAAGCGGCAGGTCCCGGGTTCGAATCCAGCCCGGGCCATGTGGGATTTCATTCCCGGCTCTTCACGTCCGTCGCATGGGACAGTAAGCCGTGGTGCCTTGTACCTTGTGTCTTTGCAAGGGCAAGTAAAATACCCCATCCAAGTGAGGAACATGAGTAGCTTGTGATGGCCTACTCCGTACTTACCAGGGCCAATAATGCTATAGCGTCGGCCCTGACGGAAAAATGAAATACAAATACAAATACAAATCAGATCATGCGAGATACCGCCCGGTGTGCTGCTGGCTTTAAGGTTAAAAGCTGATTTCTTCTGACCTTGTCAATAGTGAATGGATCAAAGGTGGCCAAGCATTTTTATAGAAGCTCACAAAACCGACGGACAGCGGCTTAGAGAGACATTCGATCTCAAACACAACATACGTCCCAAGTCCATTATGATATCATATGACAAAGATTCACTAGGAAATTGCTCAGTTCCTTCTTTAAGTTTTCAAACAGTGGATCTCGAGGGGTATCTGGTGACCGAACTTGGCTTAGCTAATGCTAGAAAATACAAAGGGGTTCACTGCGGAGCATTTTCGTCATAAACCTAGAAAGAAAAGGGATTGAATGACTGTTTTATGGAAGATGGATTTGATAACAGGAAGTTAGCCGGGGAGGGAAAAATGTGGAACTGACATGATAATGGAACGGTGAAATCAACACAGGTTGATATATATGATTTTTAAATTCTAGAGCTTAGCACCTAACATTGCCTAATATGGCATTATTATTGGCCCTGCGACTGGTAGTAACTCAGGTAGCATCCAGGGCATTGAGATTCGATTTTGTTCAGAAAACTGGCACTGACTAGTCACAAGCCCGCTTACATCACCACGACTGAACGAAACTGGATACAACTAGTCGCCAGAAAGTTGAACATGTGCAACTCGTGGCGACTGGCCCTTTCTCAGTTCCAGCGAGTCGCAAGGGTGCGCACATCACTTATTTCTGGCGACTGATCAGTTGCCTCCAGTTCCAGCTAGATCCTCCCAGTCGCCAGGTAGCTCAGTGGTGACTAGTTGTCTCCAGTCACAAGTGTGATGTACGCTAGGCTTTAGAGTATTAACCTCTCTATAACTTGAAGAGACGGCCAGACTGGCAATCGAACCTGAAACTTATAAGGTGACGGGCGCCAACGTTTCTAATGTCTCACTCTGAAAACCCCCTACATGCGCTAAGTATAAGACTTCAGCTGTCCAGTTTTTGGCTATTTTACCTTGTGGGCAGCCACTAGGCGTAGATGCGGCAATAAAATTCATTTGTTCTGGAAAATTCTCATTGGAGCGAAACAGACCACTGTGACGTACCAAGTCATACACTTTATCACACAAAGAAGATGAGGGAATCGAACCCACACTACCGACGAGGGAGCCAGCAATGTCTCCACTTCACCACTTTGAACCATGCACCCCCACCTTCAACACCTGTACGAATCCACAAGGGCGCTAAACACCTGGGCACAACCAGGAACAAGATTGTCTAAAGAACACCAATGAAATATTCAGAAACTTTCCTCGTCTACCTGAAGCCAAGAGGTGGCTCGGCCAAAGCAAATTGATCAAACAAACAAACGCCAGCATCAAAGCAGCTTTCCCTCCTTCGTCCATTAACATTTCGTTAGAGAAGGGTCTCAATAGATTTTCAATAAGGGACAATTGGATTTCTTCCTTTGTATTATTGATGATACCTTTGTCACAAATTGAACTGAGGAGAATCATTTAGGGATTCCGTTAAGCATATCGTTATCTACGCCGACGGGAAAATGCCAAGTCCATGAGGATAATGTCCGAGCTAATTATGGCTGTCAGGCCAGAGCTTGACCATGTAGTTGTGGCAGGAAAGTGTTGTTCCACATGAGGGTTTTCTTGCTCGAGTTGGCTCTTTTAAGGGGTAACTGAACCATGTATCGGCAGGTTTGGTTGTGTTCTTGGCCTCAGCACAAGTTGTAAAGCCAGCAGCACACCAGGCGATCTACTGTCCACAGATCTTCTTGCCAGCCGTCACAGATGAGGGTATGGACGATTGTCGAATTCGGAGACCTGCGCACTTCCGCCAAAATCTCAACCAGAACCTCGATATGAAACCGGCTGACGTGACGCCATCCATGATTCAGCAACAGTGTTTCCGCCAGAGGGTACGCAGGGTACGCTGTGAGTACCCTCAAAGGAACAGAAAAGGGCCATTTTCTTTAATTTCATGGTTTTTTTTGCTGATTTTGAAGAACTGCATACCCTCAAAAATATTTCTGGCAGAAACCCTGAGCAATGGTGGAGTCTGATGCAATACGTCTTCGACGTCACTGTCGTGGGGTTGTCTGCGTTAATAGCCGCGTTTACACTGCCAAACATTTCGGTCCACTTGAGGTAAACTCGGACCGGACCAGGTCCACTTCATTTGTACCGTTTAGACTGCAGCGGAAAAGCGTCGCTCTCCATTAAGTGGAGATAAGAATCTCTCGCGGAATGCACGTCGAGTATTCACGCGAGTGAACCCGAGTGACGCAAGGACGAACTGCGCGCATGCTCAATACCGTTTCAGGGAAGTGGACTCGGTCCAGTTCGCCATGCGTCACGTTTACACTGCACATTTGGTCGGGGTACCGTACTCGGTCCGGACCGAGACTACCACCTTCTGAGGCTCTCGGTACAGTTCACTTCTGGTCCCGACCGGGTACGCTTGGCAGGTTTACACTGCCACTTTTTTTGCCGAACCGAACTCGGTCCGGACCGAGTTCACTTGATTTTTGGCAGTGTAAACGGGGCTAATGTCATTCGGTTTTAGACCGAAGTTGTGGTTGAGATTTCAGCGGAAGTGCGCAGATCTTTGTTGTTTACGTCAATTTGAGAACGGTCTATTGTTTGACATTGTGACATCATCACTGGTGAGAAGATTCCACGCATCACTGTCCAGCGCACACCTGGCGTCAACAGCCAATTTTGCTCGCTAGTGATCAGATACATTGCGATACTGCCTGGAGATCTGCTGGCTTAAGGAACCCGAAAATAGGAGCAGTCAGTCGTGCGTATTGCCAAAAGATGGCAGCAAAGTTCTACCGGACCAATAAACAGGAAAATCCACGTGATCGCTGCACAATCAAGAATGAATGGGTCTGCTATATGCATTGAATTGGGCCATAGCGACACCTACTGGTCAACTCACTGACAGGTCCTACTGTGAATTGCCTATTGAGCCAGCTTGCATGAGAGCTCAAGCTCGTGGAGCAAGCTGCCAATTCTGACGCACTCCTTTTTCTGCTTGGATGGAAGGTGTTGAAACTTGCTCCAAGTCAATTTCTTCATCTCCTCAACTACTCAAGAGTAGCAACACCAGAGCCATTCACTTCACGACATAACATAGCACAGAACACAATCCTGAGCTGAATTTCAATGATATTGTTCACTTGGTAAGTAGGCCCTAGGGTACCACGGGATATCGCTGACTATTGGTGAAGTAATCTATGCTTACAACATCATGAAAGCAAATAAAGTTGTTAGCCGATGAGAGTATTTTATTAGAATGAAACAACATCGTTTAGGTTGTAAGTTTGGCACATGAGAACTTCAGTAATGTATTGCATTTGATTTTTCCATTAGGGCTGTAGCCATGGCAATAGGGAGGTTGATCAGCGACTTATCACGGATCCTTACCCGTATACGGATAGAATTCTGTACGAGGACAAATTTTGTGTACATTTCAATCCATATACGTATAAGGCTCTGTGATGTCGCTGATCTCAACCTCCCTATTATTAGCCCTGGTAAGAACAGAAGAGGCCATCTCAAGCTACTCATGTTCTTCACTTGGATAGGGTCTTTTACTTGCCCTTGAAAGGCACAAGGGACAAGGCACCACGGCTTGCTGTGCCATGTGACGGATGTGAAGAGCAAATGAAATCCCACATGGCCCGGACTGGATTCGAACCCGGGACCTGCCGGTTAAAATCAGAACTGTCATCTCCCTGGCTCATGCGATTCTGAGAGAAAACTTTGATTCTATTCTACATGTACCAGTCCCACCATATCCAGTGCTAAACATGCTGAAATTCACTCTGGCATTTGACTCCGAGACAAGTTAGAATCCTGTCAGAGCACGGAGCCATTTGGTCGAAGGTCATTTCATTGTTGGCGCCACTTCACAGATCGGTTCAAAAGGGCGCGAGGTCAATGAAGTGACGAGTTTATCCAACTTGTCAGCTTGTTACGATTGAGATCGGCATTTATGAGATTAGCTGCAGACCATATCCATGATTCAGCATCAACTACCAGTTAACCAACCACCACAGTGGTGTAGTGGTTCGGGTCTCCGACTAGCGGTCAGAGGGTCCCGGGTTCGAATCCCACTGGACGTGAGACTTTGGGCAAGTCTCTTTGCCTCACTGGCCTCTCTCCACCCAGGTGTATAAATGGGTACCGGTCAGAAATGCTCAGATTGTAGCGTTGAATGAGCAGCTCATGTGAGTTCTACTGAAAGGTTTCAGGATAGACTGGGGTTAAAGTGTAAAGTCGGATGACACCTCTACTGTTGTTGATATCAGACTATAAACCCAAACTTTTAACTTTTTTAACTTTATAACCAGGCTTAACTGCATACCAAGAAATCAACAGACTACACAACAGACCAACATCATGCCTCTCAGTGACAGCTTCAAATAGAAGAACATAAAGCAAGCCGTACTTTCATCTCAAGATAAAGACATGAGATATATTCGCCAGTGCTTGTGAAGAATCTATTTCAAGACCATTTCCCCACAAGACAATCATTTTTCATCTCTTCCCAGAGCCTTGACCTTCACATAAACCTCAACACGTAAAGGTCAGGAATTTTTCCATCTTTTTCTCAGGAATTTTCCTTTGATAAAAACTTTGCCATTTCTTCCTTCAGTCCATCATATTCTGAAATGGAACGTGCCAATCTTGCTCAGAAAAACAGCTCCGGTCTCTTGTCGTTGCAAAACGGTGCAAGAACTATTCCTACCATTTGCATATTGCGATGGTTAAGAAATGCCTAATCGCTGCCTTGGGAGCAAACACGGCATTGTTGCGTGCAAAATAGACAAAACAGCAGAGGATGTATCTCCACAATTGCTGGATACACCTTATTTGCTCACTGACAGTTAAAGGGATGTACAACAGTTACCAAGAAGTGTTCAAGAACTTACTTTTATGATTACAGATAACCTATCTGTTTGTTCATCAAAGTATGCATAGTACTTTTGCAGGTCTTCCACCAAAATATTTTTGAGGGTTTTTTGCCCCTTTTCCAACTTTTTGGGGGGGATTTTCATTTTTTTCAGTGGGGATACAAAAACCACCAGTGACACTGAAGGTGCAGGGCTTTAGATAATTTTTTTTAAAAGCCAGCAGTACTTTACTCATCTTGTATTAAAGTGAGTGCGTACACTACTCTCCTGGTCACTGTACAGTGGCGTATTTTACGCATGCCCGGCGCTACCAGAGCAGGGTACGCCATAACTGTGTAGTGACACACCAAAACTGTGTAGCGAGACCTGGAAAGATTCTGACGTTATGCCTGCATTGCAAATGACGGCCATGGCGGCTTTACTTATAAGAATTTTTTATTTACTGAAAACATGTGCGGGAATGGCCCATTTTGACTATTTTTTCTTGTGGGTGATACGGGAGTTTTGATGGGAATCTCGCAATCGTACTGCTTAGCGGAAATGCTGACGAGGTACCACAGCTTTCTGTCACATGCGATGGACGGAAGAGCCAGAGATGACTAATCCTATGTGAGGTGGTCTAGGAAAACCCATTGGATGTCGCATTTGAGGAAAGTGTTAATAATGGCCCTGGTGAACTACCCGCCCATTTCAACAGCCGGAACGTACTATGTACATGTAACAGGTGAACATGAAATAGTAACAGGTTGCTAAGGTGAAAGACATAGCTTCCCACCAGATTCGAACCCATGGACCCTCGCATTGGGCATCAATCGCCAGCACTAAGGGGCAGCACGCCTTAACCACTAACAGGTAAACAGTAGCAGATCAATGCACAGGCAATCTGACAACCCTTGTTGATCATTCAGTGACATCCAATGGGTTTTCCTAGACTGACTCACATATGGCAATGTGTATTGTACGCGCGCCGGTCACCCATCCACGTAGTGATCACGCTCAGCGTAGCTTAACTTCTAGCGCCGAGGCCAACGCGCCAACCACTAGGCCATAAAGGAAATCCTCCATGGCCGGCGGGTTAAGCCGTGCCATATGGTAGCTACAAGGGGTTCGATGCACAATGTATGGCCCGGCTGGATTTGAACCTGAGACTTGCTGCTTGCTGAGCAGACCTGAAAACAACTAGGCCATCCACGGCTACACATATCTGTCAACGTACCTTTTAATGTGATGTTCCATCTCTTGTTCTCTCCCGGTTCCTTGGTCAGGAAGGTCTGTAGGGTGTCATCGTATATCAGACGGATGTTCTTCCCCTTGAAGTAACCGTAAAGTATCGACTCATTTCCTGTAATGAGAAACGCGACCAACATGTAAGTAAACACGTCATGCGATGCTGTTGTTTCCATCCGGAAGGAAGGCAACTTGGGTTTTGTTCGCAATACAATGATTTCTGAACATTCACAAAAGGTCTAGGAACGGCTGAAAGGAAAGTGATTCATCATTAGTTGGTCTACAAAGCGTACGATACCTAAAAACAAACGGCTAACATGGTAGAATTACAAGTCGCGGTAGTAGATAACCCAAAGTGAGCTTTCTCTATAAGTCATCACGCCAAAGCGAGCTGTTTTCTTTTTCTCTAAGTTTTGCTTTGTATACTCATGATAGACATGATACTGAGTAGCTGATACTATTTTACAAAGTAAGACCAACGGACAGAGAGAGTGACTTGTCTATGATTTATGAATCCGACGTAGAAAGTCTTCATGACCTCAACTTCGTTCTTTAGGAATTGATACCGAACTGGAGGTATTGGTCGTCTCACCAAACCCGCGAGTCGAGCTAAAATGCAGACCTAAACCCGAGGCGCTTTGCTGAGTGTTTAGGTCAGGGGCCGGTTGCACAAAACTCATGTTAGCGCTAACATAATGTTAGCACTAACTTTTATGTTAGATGACGTCAAAATCCATTGTCATTTTACGTCATTTAACATGATGTTAGCGCTAACATCATGTTAGCGCTAACATGAGTTTTGTGCAACCCAGCCCAGAATGACAGCTCCACCTGAGCAGGTTTGTTGAGATGACCAATACCGACAGTAAACCTTAAAGAAAGGTATCAATTTCTATTCTAAACCACCTTTCCATAGAACCACTTTGGCCCTAAACATTCATATTCAGTTCCGTGCAATTTGATTGCAAATATTTTAAAGATGTTTGGAGGCAATCTGACCCGGCATCTGGTTCACGGAGGACGCTACGTCGATGACGCGACGTCAGTGAATCACGAACTGTATAACAAACATGTACATGTACATCGTGTACATCCGTGTGGAGCGCTAACAGCAAGCTGCAGGCGTCGAAATGAGATAGCATGGCGCTTTCTTCAACGGACTTTCCACAGGATATTTAGCTAATGATACAAAACATTCTTGAGATAGGTCACTGAGTATCCATCCCCCCTCGCCCATATTCTTTGCATGCACTGCCTCTCTGAATGCTCGAAGCGAGAAACACAAATGGTGGACGCGGGTTTGGTTGCGATACCAAAGCTCGGTGTGGTTAAAACGAGACTTACTAATGCATTATCCATTGAAAAGAAGGCTCACTGTGACCAAGGTGGTTTNGCAGCTCCAGGGGCGGATCTACACTCGGCCCCAGTGTGTACCCGACGTCCCGGTCTCCTACACACTGGCACTTTTGGGGCTCAAAAGGTGTGAACACCACTAGATGGCACTCCACTGGGCTCCAGCCAATCACCGTATTTGTATTTCTATTCGATTTTTTCCATCAGGGCCGAAGCCATATCATTATTGGCCCTGGTAAGTACGGAAGAGACCATCTCAAGCTACTCATGTGTTTCTCACTTGGATGGGGTCTTTTACTTGCCCTTGCAAGGCACAAGGTAGAAGGCACCATGGCTTACTGTCCCATGCGACAGACGTGAAGAGCCAGGGATGATATCCCATATGGCCCGGGCTGGATTTGAATCCAGGACCTGCTGCTTGCTGAGCGGACGTGATAACCACTCGGCTATCAAGGCTCCCTAGTACCGTTTATCACTAGCTCCCTGTCACAGTGAAGGGACAATTAACATTCTGAAACTTGTCATGTGATTTCCTGTATTCAGGCATATTGAAGCCGTTTTAAACTCCCCCACATCTTGCCGTTTCAGCGCAGTTGCATTCTGTCAGTCAACATCTCATAAAACTAGAACAAGCACTTTGTAATTTCAATCAATTGAACCAATTACGTTCTCATGTTTTAAGATTCTGTATCGATTCAACAAGAAACACTAGAGGCCACTTGAGAACTCAACAGAATGAGCGAGATTACTAATTCATCGAGAGATATACGCCGAGTTTATTTCGCGTGTTTTGTTGATAAGAGCAATGACGCTCATCATGTTTTTGTAAATTGGAAAAGTTATGAAAATGTTCTTGTACGAGTGGTACCGAGGAGGAAAACATATTTCGAAATCCTTGGAAAAAATTTCATGAGATTTCTTTCATTCATTTCTATATATTAAATCAAATTTGTACACTTTGAGCACGTCCCAAATCGGCTCCCCTTTTGCCAACAAATCTGTAAAATCGACCGCGAAATTCTGAAATTGGGTGCAAATTTCAATGTTCCTAGCACAGAGCGCCCCCCTCTTTTACCAAATCCTGGATCCGCTCCTGATATGTGACCTGCTCCAGCAAAAGCTGGTGCTTGTTGCAGGTGATCATCACCAGTCACCAGTACTCAATTATTGTCACTGCTGTCCACTACTATTGTCAACCTGCAGAGACGTACATGTACATTTCAGCTATCCTGTTGTAAGTCCATTAACTCTTTCTTTAAACCTTGTTCACACTGCAGGTGCGGTGCGTTCTGAACAAAGGATTACAGCCTTCTTACCGCATCACGTCGCACCGCAAGTGTGAACAGCTAGAGGTTCTTCACTGACGTCACACGGCCGCCATACTGGCCATCAAAATGAAGCCTGGAGGCTGCCATCTTGTTCTTGAACAAAGGATTACAGCCTTCTTACCGCATCACGTCGCACCGCAAGTGTGAACAGCTATAGAGGTTCTTCACTGACGTCACACGGCCGCCATACTGGCCGTCAAAATGAAGCCTGGAGGCTGCCATCTTGTTCTCGGTTCAAACATGAATACAACTCAACAAATCACTTTACCTCTCACAGTTTCTGAGCTTTAGTAGTTGGTCTGGTGTGAAAACTGTGTTGAAAACAAAGCGAATCGTCCATACTGCTTGCTGTAGAACAGTGTAGAAGAGTCCGACGAATGCCGACAACGTACAAACCACGTCAAAAACGCTGTGTTGATGCTGTGACGTTGCGTCATTTGACGGCCAATATGGCAGATATTTGGGGCTGTGACGTCACGTGAAGAACCTCTATAGGCTTAACAGTGGAAACAATCAGGGACAAAAAATTTCGCATCGCACCTCGCCTGCAGTGTGAACAAGGCTTTAGTTGCGACAAGCGCCTACTTTTTCTAGATAGGATCGCACAGCAGATTTATTCAGATATTTGAAAATACAGGTGCGAAACCAAAAGTAATTTCCAAGCCCCATATAAGTGTTTTTTAAGAGCAAACACTGTATACGTAAAAGATGAGAGATGGAAGAATCTTACAGTATATCTGAAGGAAACAGATTGAAACCTGTCCCAATGGTGAAATATACATGACACTTTGTGATTCAAGTACATTTGTTGATGATTCTAGAGTAATTTACTTCGGTCATACTGTTGATGTATCACGCCCAAAAGAGTAATTCAATTAACCACTGGAAAACATGCGGAAAGTTTTTAAATTGATGGGATTTATTTAAATACATGTATGTTGAAACTAATGACCTGTTGAAACACAGAAGAGAATTTGATGACACTTTAAAAATATATTTAATCATCCGTGATGTAAGGGATGCAAAAAATTGCCCTGGGAACTATTGAGCTACAAAAAACAGCTGACATTCAGTCGCAAAATCTGGCTCCCTCAACTTGAAACACCCGAGGAAATGCCGAGTATCGGTTTGTCCGACCCTGAACAAATACACCAATAAATCCAGATTTTTTGTCTCACTTTCATGATATTGATCAACTCTTCAGCCTACACGGCGGTGAGATCTTATTTCAAGTGATGAGAGAACAGTAGAAAACTCCACACTCGTGAAAAGTTTCTAATAACAAAAATCGATAATAATACTTCACCATCCGCCGTGTAAATTATCCCAGTGGATATTTGTATGGATGTCTAGTCTTAATCAGACTTACAGGAACCAGACCAGACAAGAGCAGAATAACAATCTAGACCTACAGGGGCCTAGGCCTACTTCATTGTATGTACAAACGTAATGCCGTAGTAAACGTGTGAATGTAGGCCTACTCTTCATTCCAAATCCCCTTGGAGCGAGGTTTTCGGCCGATATCTCCTCAACGGCTGGGCCAAATTCAACATGCCATACATCAATAAACTTGTCTTTCTTGCCGACATCTTTCTGCTATCTTCATTTTTTGCGTAAGGCCTGCATAACAGATCTCTTTCTCAAAACACATTTCATTTCGCGATGCTGTTCAGTGCAGTTTACACGTGCGCGATGCATTGCGTCATTTCAAAATGGCCGCCATTTCGGCCGTCAGCACAAACGGTGATTTGTGAAACAACTTTTTTCTGTCACGTTTTTCGGGAAATTGACTGTGATGATGGCTGTACCGCCAAGAAAGATAAGTCAACTGACGTATGTTTCACCAGCCGTTGCGGAGCTATCGTTGATAAACCTCGCGCCAAGGGGATTTGGAATGGAGAGTAGGCCTAGGCCTACACTGCATGCATGCACGGCAGTGTTTGTTTTGACAGCTGTCAGAAGTGGGCCTTGGCATAAATCTCCATTTTGCAGAGATTTCCCTCACCAAAACCCAAATAAATTGTTCAGAAGGGATCAAGATATTGAATAATCAGATCAATTGCCTTTTGAGGAAATACAAACCAAAGATGACGACCAGAATATCACAGGAAGGAAAAGTTTGACACTTTTTTCCATCATCATGCCTTTTTTTATTGTGGTTGTAGTAAAATCTATCACTGGCCTCCTCCTCCACCTGGGCCTGGGAGCACTCCAGCTGGGCCTGAGAGACAGCAAAGTCCACATCCCTTTTCATGCAATGAAGTAGGGTAGTTCAGAAGGGAGAGACTCCTCTTTTTGAAGATTGAGGCATTTTTCCAGTGTGTTCTATTGGCACGGTACTTGTCACAAGCGTTCAATCAGGCACAGATCGGGGGGAGGGGGATGAAAGGGGCCTAGACCTCTTTGCAATCAACGATTTTTTTTGTCAGGATTGGCCAGTAGTTGCATCTTGGNTGGTGTTCTGTTCATGGCTGTGCAGTGCCGAATTCCTCAGCCACAGCTACGGGTGGGTGGGGTAGGGTGAAATGGACTCCTGTACCCCCACCCCACCATCATCCTCCTTAAAAGTTCTATATCAAGCCAGTAATTGCATTTTGGCATACCGGTACTTAAAATTGGGGCGGGGGACATTTGAAATTGGGGGGGGGGGAGGATGCCCATCCACAGATCCCTGCAAAAATCCTGGTTCTCCTTCAGTTCAGAGTCAGTGCAGCCACTGCAGAGTGTCATTTTGGAACTGTGGGATGACATGTGCATTACAGGCCTACGGGGACTAAAGGGGAGCCAGGCTGGTGTAGAGGTTCGGGTCTCTGACGAGTGGTCAGAGGGTCCCGGGTTTCGAATCCTACTGTAGCATGAGACTTTGGGCAAGTCTCTTTGCCTCACTGGCCTCTCTCCACCCAGGTCTATAAATGGGTATCGGTCGGAAATGCTCAGATTGTAGCGCTGAATGAGCAGCTCATCAGAGTTCTACTGAAAGGTTTCAGGATAGACTGGGGTAAAAGTGTAAAGTCGGATGACACCTCTACTGTTGTTGATATCAGACTACAAACCCAAACTTTAACTTTTTTCAAGTTAACTATAGTGTAGCAAACACATTGGGTAGGCTACATTAAAATTTCGCTAGTGATCAGTTCCTGAACTCACAAGGGATAAGAAATGGTCCAATAGGGAGCGAATTATCATCCAGGAGGTTGTGTTTATTGATCCATAATGAAAATCGTCACATCAGTATGCAACACTCCGCTTGGCATGTCCGCGGAGTGCATCTCCTCTACCTCACATCACAAGTATTGAAGGGATGTAACAGGACATTGGAGGTCACTGTCCGTGCCGATGAGGTCTGTTCTGTCGCGCCATCACGATCAACACCATCAACAGAATACCGGTACAAGAATACAAGTGAGAAGCCGCCATGGCCATTCTCAAATTGACGTAAACGAGAAAGATCTGCACACTTCCACCGAAATTGCAACCACAACCTCGGTCTGTGACTTCGAAGACGTTGCGTCAGAGTCGACCATTGCTGAATCATGGACTGCGTCACATCACCCAGTTTCAGATCGAGGTTGTGGTTGCGAATTCGAGAATCGTCTATAGTGGCTCAGGGTCTGTCTAGCGGTCAGGAAGTCCCATGATGTCTCTAATTTGTCGTTCTCATTCTCATGGTCACAAACCAGTTGCAGGCTCTGGGCATGATCACTTAGATGTGGGGACGAACTTTTTAATTACGGTAGTCCCAATAGCTTCTGGATCGGATCAATATTACCACAATAGTACAGTTTCCTGTTCTGCGTTGTTGTTTTTTTTGCCAGATGGTGGCCAAGCACCACCAGGGATTTACTTTAATAGGAAATGGCCACAACGTTTTATGAGAAATTGGTAATGGTAATCACATGTAACAGATTGTGCCTCGTATCAGTGCAAACCGATGTGTAATAATGGGAGACGAAAAAAGACAGGGGCAATTGTGTTGATATATCAAGCAACCCGGTGTTAGAGGAAACTATTGAGAAGCTTTATGAGGGCTCTGCTATGGAAATTGCCTGCAAATCGATGTGCAAATGTAAGCACGCAAATTTGGCCAGCGAGATTGGTGCAACTGATAAACGACGCAACAAATCATGCGTTCGTTGTTTTTCGTAGCAGCACGTTCATGCTGAACGGCAGAAGGCATGACTGTCACTTTCAGCAGTGTTCACATCGTAACGAAAATCTTATTGCAGATTCACACTCATTACCGCTCTTGACATAATGGCTGATATTTATAAAGCCTAGCGTACATCACACTTGCCACTGGAGACAACTAGTCACCACTGAGCGACTGGCGACTGGGAGGTTCTAGCTGGAACTGGAGGCGGCTGATCAGTCGCCAGAAACAGTCGATGTACGCACCTTTGTGACTCGCTGGAACTGAGATTTTGCCAGTTGCCGCGAGTTGCACATGTTCAACTTTCTAGCGACTAGTTGTACCCAGTTTCGTCCAGTCTCTGAGATGAACGCGGGCTTGAGACTGATCAGTGCCAGTTTTCTGAATGAAACCTAGTCTCGTCGAGTCTCAACGCCCCGGATGTTACCTGAGTTGCTGCCAGTCACAAGTGCGATGTACGCGGTCAGGACATAACGACTGATTGGATCCTCCTAGTTCTACTGAGTTGCTGAATTTGCAATGTGCACGCAGCGCGTACATCACCAGCGACTGATCAGATCAGTTACTTCCAGTCGCAAGTGCGATGTACGCCTGGCTTTAAAGCTAGCAAATGCTTTTCCTTCAAGTTTTGTGGTAGGTGTACTACATTGGACCACGCTGTGGAAATATAAGTAAAAGCATTTCCTAACTTTTATGAATACCAGCCAATAACTGCTACCACCCACGTAAAAACCCAAATTTTCATTAATGTTAATTCAACAGTTTCCCGATCTTTGGGTCTGAACAAAATCGCACCATCAGCAAAATGCACGGACAAAAACCTCTCGACCCGTTATTTGCAGCAGCAAAAAATCCAATTGGTTCTTTGCTGTAATAAATTCGAACGAATCTCTTTATTAAGCCGTAGTGTGCCAACCTCGTGGCTCTAATCGTGATAAGAAGTCAAAAGTCATCTTTTCATATTTCCCAAAGATCCTGTTATCATGATTTATGCCGACAGTTTCTTGCAGCGAGATGAGCGTTGCATTTGCGTGGTCACAATGTCGATGCTCATTTCAAATACCTTGAGATTTCTCGGGAAGAATTTTGTGACGATTGAGCGGATATTCATCAACTTAATTCATACACAATATCACGGTGAATAGATCACTGGGATAAATAGGATTCAACACGACGTATGTTCAGTTGGATCCGCTGGGTGAATCCGCATCGGTCACTCAAGAAGGCAATCAACAATAACTATGGCTCTCTCGGGAATCAGTACTGCATATTGCAAGAAATACACAAAATCGCAGTTGTAAGGTCACAGCCGTGGCATTGCCGGGTCCAGCTTCTCCAGTTGGTGATGGTCGGCATTGCTGACAACACAGCAGGCTGTTGATATCTTCGAATCGAAGTCCCGACACAACGCTTTTGATATGATAATGTTGGAGAAGGTAGATCCCAGCGACGGTCCAGCTTCTCCTGTTGGTGATGGTCGGCATTGCTGACAACACAGCAGGCTGTTGATATCTTCGAATCGAAGTCCCGACACAATGCTTTTGATATGATAATGTTGGAGAAGGTAGATCCCAGCGACGGTCCAGCTTCTCCAGTTGGTGATGGTCGGCATTGCTGACAACACAGCAGGCTGTTGATATCTTCGAATCGAAGTCCCGACACAATGCTTTTGATATGATAATGTTGGAGAAGGTAGATCCCAGCGACGGTCCAGCTTCTCCTGTTGGTGATGGTCGGCATTGCTGACCACACAGCAGGCTGTTAGTATCTTGGAATCAAAGTCCAGACGTACACCAAAATCTCAGTTGTAACAGATGTCTAGCGTTGGCGTGGTCCAACTTCTCCTGTTGGTGATAGTTGGCATTGCTGACCACAAGGCTGTTGATATCTTTGAATCAATGTCCTGATACTGATGTTTTTGATATGATAATGTTGGAGGAGCTAGATCCCAGTGGCAAAGCCAGGTCTCTGTGACTGTACAACTGTGTGATGTTGGAGTAGCCTGTGATGTTCGAAATTAAAACACGGTCCTTTTGTAAATTTCACTCGTCAGTACACAGAGCTTCAACAACGATTTTTAAGTCGTGGTGCGCCAAGCCAATTTTCAAGGCTGATTTCATTCAACTTCAAAGACAGAGCGGTGACGAGGGTAGCAAAGGCAGGAAACTGACCTCAGAGCGGGGGGGGGGGGGGGGGGGGAAATCTCTTCAACCAATGTTATGAACAGTGTCTTGTGGCAACCACAAGGTGTCTACAAGTACATGCAGTTGCTCCAAAAATAGATAAGAGAGGATTCTCTCTTGTCTATTTTTGTTGTTTCCTAATTGACCAGACATGCTTGAGCCTCAAGCATGTCTGGTCAATTAGGAAACTACCGACTCAGACTTCTCATCAGCTGAGGGAAGAATCAAGACAATGCCACCTACCTCCAGAAGCGATGTAAAACCCAGTCGGTGCATACTTAGCAGCGGAGACAGGCCTACTGTGTTGGGAGAAGATATCACATTCGGAGGGGTTCTGAAGGAGAAAACTCTCATTACGGTCCACAACGTGAAACAGAGTCAGACCCCCCCCCCTCAACTAAAATGACCACATTCAATACCATTTATAATGTGCACCAAAACATAATACAAGGCAGGGAACTTGCCATTGATTTTACAGTTTATATGACTTAATACATGTACCCACAGGAAAAACTGACACAACAACTGAGCCTATTGATTATTTAACAACCATGGTACCCATTAAAAGATTATGAGCTCTTCACAGGAATTTTAAATAACAACAGGAAACTGACAAGTAAGCTCTCCATACATGCCATACCATTCACTTGACTCTTGAGGATTTGGACCGAGTGACGTCCATAGCAATGGTTTACATGTTGAATTGAAGCCAGCAGAATACCAATTATCACTTGCCTTGCCCCTCCCCCTTATCTGTTGTTAGGACAGAATCACTGAACTGAAGCAAACAGAACTCAAGCCATTTCTTCTTCTTAGGCCTACAAACTTCCATCATGGAGGAATTATACTGAATTATACTGTCAGTATAATTCCTCCATGCTTCCATACACTACAGGTACAGAACCCAAAATAAAAGACAACCATCACAACAAAAGCCAACGGACCACAACTTACCTTCACATCTCTGAGAACAACTTTGAAGCCATTTGTGTAGAGCAGTGTTTTATTTTTAGGATCGGTAGAGACCAACACAGCTCGCCCCCTCTCAGTTTTGGGTAAAGGTGGAAAGCACCTGACTGGAAATTAGAATTAGGAAGAATTTGTCCTTTTAAAAACATAGAATAGAATACAGTAAGCAACTCACTGAGCAGTGGGCTGAGCTGAGCAAATGTCACAGTCATGACGATGTCGATGATGATAGGCCTATATGATCATAACTGATGATCATTCGTTTTGATTTGCCATTCAAGCATCAAATCAAGGACAAGGGGAAAATGTGAGGAAAATTCAAAATTCATTCAATGCGACAATGACCAGGAGGTGTACAGCTAGGACTTTAGGCCCGATCGGGCACAATCGCCAACTTGGGACATATCGCTCGATTGGGTCACAATTGCCAATAATTGCCACTGATTGCAGCTCAGGTCATGTTACCTAGGGATAGGTCACATCAGGTCTGTAGCTCTTGCAGGAACAAAGTTACAGGTGTGACAGACTGAACAGACAGACACACACACACACAGATACACACACACACACACACAGACAGACACCACGACCAAACACTATATGGTTTCCGATCTTGAGATCGGAAACCATAATGAATCTATCTCTATCAATGTATCTTCATCTCTATCAATGTACCGTTCATGTACAAGTACCTAAGCAAGAACCATACGACATTTACAATGTCATCTTCTTTTTGGTCATGGTGTCTGTGTATCTGTGTGTGTGTGTGTCCGTCTGTCACGCCTTCATATCTTATCTCCTTCAACAGCTACAGTCCTGGTAACACATCCTACCCCTAGGTTTGTCAACCTGGGCAATCCAACGAGCTAATCATTTTCAACATCAGATGCGTCCATCATGATGTAATCAACATATCAGACTTGATATTTTGTCCGTCACGCTTTTATCTGATGTCATAACTCGGCTCCTTTAGCACCTAGAGCAACAGAATCAAGTTCTACCCTGAGGTTTTCATACCCAAGGAATCGAATGGACTGATTACTTTTGATCTGAGATGTAGGGGTCATGGTGATATCGATATCACAAATTTGATATTTTGAGATAACTTGCCATATTGTCATCTGAGCAACATGAAACAAGTCTTACTTCATGCCTGCTTATCCAAGGACTGGACTGGTTATAATTCTCAGCCTCACGTGTCCGGGTGATTGAAATATCATGAGATTTTAATATATATCAAACTTGATAATTTGAAATATCTCTGCCTGTGGTAGAGGCAGAGGCATGATATCACCCATACTTAGGTTATTGATGATGCCCATTTCGATTATGCAACGACCTTGATGATCAGAGGTCAAGGTCAAGGTCAAACTTGATATTTTGAAATATCTCTGCCTGTAGTAGAGACAGAGGCATGATATCACCTACACTTAGGTTATTGATGATGCCGATTCCGATTATGCAACGAGTTCGATAATCAAAGGTCAAGGTCGAGGTCAAACTTGATAATCTGAAATATTTATGCCTGTGGTAGAGGTAGAGGCATGATATCAGACATACTTAGGTTACTGAGAATGCCCATTTCGATTATGCTATGACCTTGATGATCAGATATGATGATATGACAAAACGTACCTAGGAGAGATGTACCAAGATCAAGGTCAAGGTCAATTACGGGATGAGTCATTGGCATGAGATCAAGTTCTATGGGCCTCATCGTAATCCATCAGTCAATGCACCCTGATCTCTGTCAATGTATCCTGATCTCCATCAATGTATCTGATCTCTATCAACGTATCTTAATCTCTATCAGTGTACCATTCATGTACCGGAAGAAGCACATGTACATCGGGAACCATACGACATTTACAATGTCATCTTGTTTGATCAGTTTCACGGTATCTGATTAGAATTTTAAAGAGATTTTAACACGTTGACTGCCATGGCTAAAAATATTATTATATCTGTCATTGCCAGGCCTATTTCAAGTTATTTCATTGCCAACTATAGCTTTACAGCAAATTTAGGCCCTGTTATACAAAACATGCAGCGCAGGGTTCTCCACAGGGTTTGAAACAGACCGGGCGCTGGTGACGTCATACGGTTGATATCGGAAGCCACGGCCGCACGGGCGTCCTCACGGCCTTGCCCAGTAAAATTCGAAATCTAGAAGCCCTGAAATGCGATTTCCCAGCATTTCGGAACGCAAATCTAGCTCCTGTCGGTGCTTGTAAGCTTATTCTGTGTCTGTGTCCATAAATAAAATAAATTAAAAAAAATTAAATTAAAAAAAAAAAACTCAGTATTATTTAAAGTGAATAATTTTGACCGGGCGGCAACTTTTTTTGACCGGGTGCCGAATTTTTAGACCGGGCGCTGTGATCAATCCTGCGTTTTAGAACGGGTGCTGTGCCCGTTCTGTTACACTAGTGGAGAACGCTGGCAGCGATGTGGCATTCATGTCATGCCCCCCCCCAACCCCACGTCAGGCATGGCAACATGGCAAATCAAAGTTGAAAAATTAGACAGAATAACAGCAATTTCTAAAATTGGGTGCTATCACAGATTTTCTAGCACCTCGAATATCAAAATGTCCGCCGTATTTCCGTGGTAAGATCAAAGAGAGGTAGTTGACATGGTTACACAGCGTTGTTGAATTGATTTTGCCGGGAGGAATTCTTGTTTGCTTGCCAGGTTCAAAGGTGGAGCAATCTTTTTGAGAAAAATTGTCTGACAAAGTAAATGAAAAACAAGTTGCGTGATGAGCATGTTCAGGAAAGATTTTGTGTTTAACCCTTGGCTAGACTCTGAGTGCTGATTGTGAAGCCGTGACAAAACTTTAGAAACCTTCTCAAAATTCAGTGTTGCGGTTAAAGGAAGTGACCGCCCTCTCAAAATTCAGTGTTGCGGTTAAAGGAAGTGACCGTAGAAGAAAGTAAGGCCCACGATCAGCCCAGGGTTCTGCCCAGGACTGAACGAATGCCGGTCGGAACAGGGGCCATGGGGACCCTACCCGAGAAAAATTTGAAATCTAGACTTGCTGAAATGCGATTTCCTATGTTTCCTGGCACCTGAGAGTCGAAATAATGAGCTCATTTGCCATCAAAATGACCACGATCCACTCTATTGCAACTGAGGCAGCCTGCCGTTGTCGTCGGTCAGAACGTCTGTGTCAGGAAGCCCCACTGGGAAGCACATTTGGTGAATGGGAACAGAAAGGAAATTGGGAAGTGTGCATGGCGTGCATCTCTCGTGGCACACTTCGTTAGTATATATAGTTCTGATGGTCGGAAAATACTCTTTTTAGTCCGAGTGCCGGTCGGCATTTCTGTGTCCTGGGCGGGGCCGTCCGGCGCCGACCAGCAGCGGCAGAACCCTGTCAGCCTATAGCTTTATCCACGTACGTCACTCGCAGAAGGTACACTCCAATGGGGAACCCGCCCTGCGGTTTATACCGACAAGTCGGCGCTGCGAGCGGGTGTACCGAAATGACGTCATTGACGTCATTTCAGGTGTTGACGTTGCGTCATGAAAAAATTTCCTGTTCATTTCTCCACAGAAAAAATGACACAAAAGACGTTGCTTTTATCACCATTGTATCTCTTCATTTTAAGAAAAAAAGGAATGAGATTAAAAGAAAATTTCATCTGCTACACGATGATGTAAGTTTTATTGTTGGGCGACCAACACAAATGGTTTATTTTCACGCCAGAAATAAATGGAAATAACGCTAGAAAAAAGAAACTTCGGTACAACCGCTCGCAGCGCCGCATCGTGACTTTAGTGTGCGGGTTCATTGTGCCTAACTGTAGTATAATGCCAGCCATAGGCATTTTACGGTTCAGTCACTGGTACTGTCATCTTGGTTAAAAACTTTTTTTGACTCATTACAGAATTCTTTTTCAGCACTTCTGTAAAGGTGAAAATTCGGCAGAATCCTTTCTCTTGTAAAGATATTTGAGAGTACACGTCTAATGTTCTTCTTCTTTGTTTCATTTCAGGTATGTTGATCTGTTTAATGTTGCTCAGACTCCGAGTGTAAGGTAGGCAAGAATCCTCATCTTAACCATCTCAGTCTGCAAGAACTGGATGAATCACCAGCAGAAAAGTTACTGAATTCCCTTTATTCCAATGTCCATTGCTTGATCCTTTTTGCCTGCTTCATGATACCCGGCGCACACACCCCTTTCGGCCAACAAATCTGTAAAATTTTGACCGTGAAATTCTGAAATTTGGAGCAAATCATTGAAATTCACCGCAGATTTCAATATGTTAGCACAGTGCGCCCCATTTCCTCAAAATCCTGGATCCGCCCCTGAAATTGACCTAACTTGATTGTAGGAAAACTTTGCCGAATAAAACCTGCCGCCTTTCCATAAACATAGACAATAATACATGTAGCCTGCACCTGAATTCATTAAAAATTGCCCCTCAAGCATCAAAGTTATTGTATCATACACATTTTAAATACGAGGTAAAAAAAATCGTTGCCTGTGGCGGCATAATGTTTGCTGTTGTCATTTCTATTGTGGCATTTAGTGACCTTTTTCCCGATTCCATGTGATGTGTTAATCACTGCCGGGTTTTTAATGCACTCATGTGCTTTTGAACAAAAGGCTTATGGAAAATACCAATTGTGGATCAAACGTTCCTCTGTGAAGCTATTTGTATTCCCGTAATTTGCTTGAGGAAAGATTTTTCTATTTCAAAAGTGAGATATTTGTTGTTGATAATTATAATAATGTGGATACCCCCAAACTAGGGAGAATGATTGGATATAAACGTCGCAAACTATTCTAAGTTTTTCTCTGAGGTGATGGCTGTGACTGCCTGTGTGCACTGCATTGTTGTCTATAGACCATTCTCAAATTTGCAGATCTGCTCACTTCCGCTGAAATCTCAACCAGAACCTCGATCTGAAACCAGCTGACGTGATGCCATCCATGATTCAGCAATGGTTGAGTCTGACGCAACGTCTTCGACGTCACTGTCGTGGGGTTGTCTGCGTTACGGCATTCAGTTTCAGACCGAGGTTATGGTTGAGATTTCGGTGGAAGTGCGCGGATCTTTCCCGATTACGTCAATTTGAGAACGGTCTATTGATATAAGGAATTGGTGCTGAACTGGAGGTATTGGTTGTCTCGCTAAAATGCAGACCCACCCGAGGCGCGTCGCCGAGGTTTTAGGTCTGAATGACAGCTCCACCCCAGCGGGTTGGTGAGACGACCAATGCCGAGAATGCATTATAAAATCCATTGAAAACAAGGCTAACTGTGACATGACGCCAACTAAAACTAAAAAAAAAAGGCTGACAGAAAACACCTGCGTTATAAAAAATTCCTGACTGAAATATCATCTGACATGGTTTCTGGCAAGAAAAAAATCTCTCGAGGAAATTCAAACTGTGACACTTATTCTGTTTCCTCTTCCTGTGTTGTAAATTTACTCGGATTTTTTCAGCCGGTTTGCACCTGGTCAGTGTTTAAAGCTGACGTGAACGAACAAAAAGCCCTCATGCGGCGAGCAAGAGAATTGCAAACGCCCTGCAAATACCTCAAACGAAGGCTCAGAACATGATAGGCCCCACGAGGTCAGGAGGGCGCCACCTCATTTGTCATCGAGCTTTCGAGGTGTCAACATCCTGTGGTGAGCTCCTGCTGTTTTTTGAAAGAAAAAAGTTTGACCCAGCTGGGAATCGAACCTGCGCCTTGTTGTCTCTGTCCCGCTGTCTTCCCCATTCAGCCACCGAACTTGTTGGAAGATTTCACATGTTTTCTCTTATTCGAAGCATTATAACGTACATGTAAGTCGAAGGCCTACGTCTATGACAAACATAAACCATGACCCTGTCAGTTGGCTCGTTGACCGAGTGGATAGAGCGGTGGATTACAAATCAGGCGGTCGACGGTTCGAATCCCGTCTAAATGACTACAATTTTTTTTCTTTGAGTAGTGTAAGAGGTATCCGGAGATGTTGACAGCTCTGTTGCCTGAAGGCAAATAAGGTGGC
>NMRB01001275.1:17728-37573 GCA_002633025.1 Notospermus geniculatus
CCCCCCCCCCCCCCCGCTAAATAGGGCAGTTGCGAATTTGATTTGAGTGATCGACACTGCACGACAGGCTTAGGCCTACCGGGTGTCTACAAACCTAAGACCTAAGACCTAACACCTACAAAAGTAAGACCCCACAGTACAAAACTAAGACCCTGTTGTAAAAGTAAGACCCCCGCAGTACAAGACTAAGACCCTGTTATAAAAGAAATGAAGGCAATAGAGGGCGTCTGAACTCAATAGGGGGCGTGATTCTCCACTAAAGTGGCAAATTGCTGTCCGTGCACGTCTTACATAATTAAAGCCAAATGCCCCTGAATAAAAAGAGGTGTTTGGTGTTTTAAACACGTTAAATGGATTGTAGAAAATAAATGAACTTCAAAGTTAACCTGTCCACTGATACCCCCATGTAAATTTGCCCTTCCTGAAAAAATATTTCTGAAAAGTTTTTTTCAGCTTTTCCTTTCTACATGTATTTAGTATGTTCTAAATTAAATGAGCAAAAGTGATTTATCAAAATATTCTCCAAGATAGTTGATTTTCGTCTCAAAGAAAACCCATTTTTCTGCTGTCCTGGAAAAAAATGTCAGTACACAAACAGATGTGATCAATGAGGACATCTAGTGGTAGCTGTAGGAACTATCCAATGACAGGGCTGCAATGCATTGTGGGAATAGAGAAAGTTCCAGAAGAGGGAATTTTGAACTGTTCACATCGGCATGTTTATTGTAAATTTTAGGTATGTATGTCAGCTTTCAACAGTACTTTTATTCACAGTCAATACACTAACTCACCTAGAGAACAGTAAACACACACTGATTGTAAAACTCTAACTATGTATTAAACAGGAGTTGGGAGAACTTCCTTCGAACACACAATGCCCAGGGGCCATGAACATGTCTGTCCCTGGTGGCGAAATGACTAACTATTTGTCCATACACAAACAGTCAGCACACTAACAAGGGGCTTTGTTTGTGTACTGACTAGGGCGTTAGTGTACTGACCTGGTGGATAATACTGAGATTAAATTAAAAGGAAAGAAGGCTAATGAACGAATTAATTACAAATGAGTTCATTATCGTCAATGGCCTTTTTCAGTGTTAGGCATACCATGTATGAACTTTGTGTGCCAAGCGTGTAGACGTGAATAGTTGTGTTTGTGTACTGACATCCGGACTTCACTTTCAGATAAAATGCCTCCTAAAGTTGTCAGTGAGTCGGCTCTCCGCCACAGAAAGTATTTAGAACGCATAAAAGCAGATCCTCAGCGCCACCAAGAATATCTTGAAAAACAGCGTGAAAAATACAAAAAACGTAAAGAATCAGGGGAGCGAAAGTCAGTAAAAGAAATGAGCACACGAGAACAAAGAGCCATAAGGAAGACATGGCGTCAACAGAAAAGAGAAAGCAGGAAACGGTCAAAACAGACATGCAATATGACACCTCCTCCAACACCCGACTCTGATGGCAACGAAGCATCAGGGGCTAAGCAAAGCCGAGGGCGTCCTCGGTTGAGGGACATTAAAAAGTCTGCTGCGTACAGAAAAATTGCAAGGCTAGAAAATAAATTAGAAGAGAAGAACCGCATCATTGACAGATTGCGAAAGTCTGCGAGAAGGTCTAAACCGTCTTCTCTGTCATCTGCTGCATTAACTCCGAGATCAAAAACAAAAGTGCTGTTGGCGAACAGAGATGTCCCGCCAGAAGTAAGAAGGACACTTGATTTCCATCATTCGTTGCTTAGTGACTTAAAAACATCACTTGCTAAAAAAAGTAAAAGGATGGGAATTTTACAGTCAATGAATTTAAATATGACCAAAAAATACAGGTACCTCAATACTCTTCATGCCCAAACGCATGTTAGATTTAACCGTGGCCGTGTGCCAAGGCTGCGACAACGTTTGGCAGAGCGAAAGCATGCTATAAAGTTGTCTGTTGAGAACTTCCTTCAGCGTGATGACAATTCACGTATGACAGCTGGTAAGAAGGAAGTTTTCAAAGGGAAGCAAAAGCGGCTGCTGCTTTTCAGTATGAAAACTCTGCACGAGAAATATAAGTCGGAGCCTTTGTCATACAGCATATCGTACTCCAAGTTTTGCAAATTGCGTCCTCCTCATGTTAGGTCTCCTACTGTCAAAGACCGTGAAGTATGTGTTTGTAAACTGTGCGACAACGCGCAACTTCTACTTGACAAACTTCACTCGTTGAAGATATTGTCAGCAAAAGCAGTAGATGACTTAGTGCCATCGCTGGTGTGTCAGTCAACTAACAAGGACTGTATGTACCGCAGCTGCGCAAAGTGCAAAAATAAAACGCTCGGTCCACAGACCACAGAAGCCGAATTTGAGACACGTTCTGATGAGCAGACTAGTTGGGTACAGTGGAAGAGTAAACTCGTTGAGTATGAGAAAGGTGGCATTTCGCACTATACAAAAAAGGTGGTGAAAGACCAGGTTAATGGGACAATTAAGGTACTTCTTGAAAGTTTGGAGAATGCCCTCCCGAAATTCCTGGCACATAGGTATCGTGTTTACCATCAATACACTGCTTTGCGAGCATTGAAAGACAACCTCCCAGAAAGCAGTGCATTGGTTCATGTAGACTTTAGTGAAAATTTCACCTGTAAATATGCTAAAGAAATCACTCAGGTTCACTTCGGGGCTTCAAATGTCCAGGCAACCCTGCATGATGGCATTATCTATTCAGGAAATGGTGATGTGGAGTCATTCTGCTCCATCTCTAGTTCTAATGTCCATGAAGCACCAGGAGTTTGGGCTCATCTTACGCCAGTACTCCGCCACATTCGTGAATCTGATCCAAGTATTGATACCCTCCACCTCTTGACTGATAGTCCAACGTCGCAATACAGAAACAAAACGTCGCATTATCTGGCTACTAAGATACCTCTTGAACTTGGGTATACAACAGTTGTATGGAACTATCTGGAAAGTGGGCACGGGAAAGGTGCCGCTGATGGCATAGGTGCCACAGTTAAACGCACTGCTGACAAGCTCATTGCTCAGGGGAATGATATTCCTAATGCTGAAGTACTCTTTGAAAAGCTCACTCAGTCAGACTCGCAAATAAAACTCTACTGGGTGTCAGAAAATGACATAGATTTGGTCAAGAAGAAGGTACCAAATGATTTAAAAGCCTTCCCTGGGACAATGGAGGTCCACCAGCTTTGGACATTGGCCGACAGTGCTAACTCTATTATGCTTCGCAAACTGAGTTGCTATTGCAACGTTGGCAGTGACACAATGTGCTCATGCTTGAACCCAAAGATGTGGACATTGTCACAATCTTCTGAAACCCCTGAAATGGCAATGCAACCATCTGTCCATGAGGCACAACACACTCTTACTGAAGCAGTTTTACAGTCTACTATGACAGATAGGCAGTTATCGTCTCCTCATGACGAACTTACAGATGCTGCAGTTGGACGGTGGTGTGTTGTTAGGTACAACAATAAGTTGTACCCTGGGATCATAAGCGAGGTGGACGATACTGATGTTGAGGTTAAATGCATGGGAAGGGCTGGTGACAACAAGTGGTTTTGGCCAGAGAGAGATGATCTGATTTATTACAACAAAGAGAATGATTTTCTCTGTTTCATTCCTGAGGTTGTCCCAGTCAGCAAGGAGACCAAAGATAAAAAATCTAGGCACATGAAGATACCAAATGAATCGTGGAATCAGTTGGTTCATGATTTCCCTGATTTGATCTAAGTGAAGAAATAGTCAGGGAAAACCAGGGCCTATATTCATAAAACCTTGCTACATGTAGTTTATTTGGTTGCTAGTTTGTAAATTGGCCTGTTAGGCCAACTGGCAAATTTAGCAAGTAACGTAAGCCAAGCAAAGTTTTATGAATATGAGGCCCGGTAAACAGGTGTAGACAGGTATAATTCATACTGAAAAGCACAGCCTCTTTAACCCCTTTCTGTATTGTGGTCCGTACAACTTCTGAGATTTAGTAGCCTACTCAAACAGAACAAAACATTCTTGTGGATCTTCTGCCTGTTAATTACGTTAATACAGGTAGGACATTCTGAAAATATGATTCTAGGATTACCATACATTGACATATCTTGAGTACCGTAGTACCACTCTCAGGATTAGCATTTACCTTCTTCAAATAGTTCAATTCATATGTTAATATTTTCTGTATTACATATTCATGTGTTCCAAAGTCACTTTGTTTCCATCAAATCAATAAACTTGTTTGTTCAAACTTAAGTTTTCATGTTACTTAGGCCAACACTTTGTCATTCTGAAAATATGATTCTAGGATTACCATACATTGACAGATCTTACTGTTGAGTAGCACTCTGAGGATTAGCATTTACCTTCTTCAAATAGTTCAATTCATTTACCTTCTTCAAATTGTTCAATTCATGTTAATATTTTCTGTATTACATGTTCATGTGTTCCAAAGTCACTTTGTTTCCATCAAATCAATAAACCTGTTTGTTCAAACTTAAGTTTTCATGTTTATACTTAGGCCAACACTTTGTCATAAGAACATTTTTCAAGTGCCAGATTAACCCCCCCCCCCCCCCTAACAACAAAGGATTGGGATCCACTGAATCAGTGAACATTTATTGGCCAATGCCAAGTTGGATTTTTCCCTCGTCAGAAATTCACCAGGTTGTACTCTCTATCGCTCAGAGTTCATTTATTTGTCAGTACACTAACGAGTTGTCAGTACACTAACAAATTTTACGGTTCGCCACATATTTCCAAATTATACATATCCCTGAGTACATTCTTTACTTTGAAAATATTCATTTGGTATCATGTTCAGAATTGAAACAAATTTTATGAACATACAGGCAGTAAAAATAGCCATTTCAAAATTTTAATGCAACCGTTAGTGTACTGACGTAGCCAAATACCGCTGTGACCTTTAAATGACCTTGACCTTTGACCTAGAATTTTGCCATGTTCAGAAACCAGAAGATTGCTTGATCCTCTATCAAAACTGACCTAAATATCAATGCCCGGAGAATGATTGAAATCTGTTCATTTCGACTCCCTAATTTGCCACTTTAGTGGAGAATCTCGCTTCTCTTAGTTCCAAATTCCTCCGCTAGGGGTGCAAAGTCGCGGATGATCACTCGGGAGTACTCGGCAATGTTCGGAATCACTCAGGAATCTTCGGCAATCTTCGGTTTTTCTCGAATATCTCCGTTATTTAA
The DNA here is from genome assembly GCA_002633025.1 of Notospermus geniculatus. NCBI lineage: Eukaryota > Metazoa > Nemertea > Pilidiophora > Heteronemertea > Lineidae > Notospermus > Notospermus geniculatus. Next base: position 22,926 of record NMRB01001275.1, read on the forward strand.
TAACATATTCCAATGAAACCAAGACGACCTTGATCCTTGACCTCACTAGTCTTGTTTTATGAACTATTATATGTATATTCCTCGATGTACCGCAAATAGTGGTTTGAGTGAATAAAATTTCGTAATTCGTAATTCGTCAAATTACCCATTAGAGATCGCATACCGTGCTTCTTTAAGGGGATGGACAGACAAACATTTTGAGGCAGTAGTACTTCGTACAAAACACCGATTTTCACTGAGTGCAGGTGTAGCGGATCTCTAATTTGGGGCAACTAGAGATACCGGAACCGTAGATCTTGTCTACCTAAGACCATGGCGATATCTTAGGCGACAGCAACCATGAAATAAATGACTAGGAATAACAAGGATTTCTAAGTATATAAGTGTATATTAAATATCAAAATCAAATAAATATTAACATTTGCCTACCTTGAGTTCCCTTGAGTGAGTTGAAAAAGTGATGACCCCCAACAAACAACAGATGATTTCATTCGGCTCGGCCTCGCCCGGCCTCCTTCGGGTACTTCGGGATTTGTCGGGAGTCCGGCTCGGCTGTATAACAATACGCGCCATCTTGAAAAATATATATATATACGTATATTAAATATCAAAATCAAATAAATATTAACATTTGCCTACCTTGAGTTCCCGTGAGTGAGTTGTCATAAAGTGATGGCACCCCAACAAACAACAGATGATTTCTCAGGAAGGTTCTCTTTCTAGCCCACGTCGAGTGGTCCCTCAGTTAATGCTCAAACGTTGACAACCACCTCCTCTTAAATACGTTTCCCCCCTTGACAACTCACTCTAGGCAACCAACGAGAATCACCAAGTAGATGTGTTGATAATTAAACAAACGAACGCTAATTCCCCCGAAATGAACTCACACCCCGGGATGAACTTCTAACGTTCCCGGGATAAACTTTTAACCCAAGCACCAAGCTATTACAATAGAATCAGTAAGTTATCAATACTAAACTTGAAGCCATTCAACCAACTTCAAAGCAAATCTGTAGCAAACCCAGTTCATCACAGTTCAACCGGAACGGAACTGACAAATTCTCACGGAAAGGCAACCTTCTTAAAGGGGAAATAAGTATCATATTTTATTATATTAAATAAAGAATCTTAAAGGGGAAATAAATAAAGAATCTTAAAGGGGAAATAAAACTTATCCGACGAAGACTAGAGACCTAGCTCTCTGTAACACCTCCCTCCTTAGGAGGAGATTCGTCCCGAATCTCAGTTTGGTGATCCTTACTAGGCAAAATGTTTCCAGTACAAAATAAAGCATGCAAACATTTATAGACAAAATTCGAGAAAAACCAGAACCAAAAATTAAGAAAATCTATCACAGAGTACATGCTGCAACTTATCACTCCAGAAATTATTCCCTAAATGTCTCTAATTAAAATTCCCAACACTATCCATTGCGCAATACTGAGTAAACACACAATGATATGACTTCCAATAGCAAATTAAATTTCTCACGTTCACTGCAGCCGTAATATTCAGTATGTTTAAAATAATTACCATAACACTCTTGTACTATGCCTAAGTTAGACTAATTCAACGTAATTGGAGCAGTCAATATAGACCAGCTATACGGACAACAACAAGACACAAATCACCAATACGACGTTATCGTTACTTAAGAAGCAAACAATTTACATACATGTATTATCACTCTGTATTGAGTCTAAAAACTGATTACCAAATCTGACCAAGAATCCTATATATATGTAAAAGTATTAAATACAAGTAAACCATTAAATACACGTAAAGATCACTTCCAAGCACGATGAACCGAAGCAACCATGCGACTTCGCAGTCCTGAGTTTGATTCCTGGCACTGGTACCATCGCATAGAGACACCAACGCATCCCGCCAGGAAGGAACATATTCATTGCACGTCCTACACTAGTTTATTTTTAACCAATAAAAGTCACCTATGATAATTTCAGTCAATCCTGCCAGAAATGAAAGAAAAATCCAAAACAAACAACCAAATAAAAATCCAATGTTGAACGTATAAAAGCAGAAACATCCAATGTTCAACATACAACAGCAGGAAAAAAAATCCAATGGTCAACGTTAATTATGCAGTTGATATATAAGTAATCAAATACGCCAATGTAGAATTGTCCAACTCGCAAAATACTTCGATGTAGAATTGTCCAACTCGCATGCAATAATTCGATGTAGAATTGTCCAACTCGCATGCAATACTTCGACCCCATCCGATGTGAAGCCTCGTCCCGAGGTATACAAAAGTCGCTCACAACACATAGTCTCTCTCCACAGTATTAAACATCAGTCATTCACCTCCCAGAACACCTCCCCCGACAAACACCCCTTCCAAGTAGACACTAGCACCGTTCATATCCGATGGTTTCCGCGATGAAGACATATTATATGTAGTAACCTGGTAACAATCGGTAGATTTCCGGAAATGGTGAAAAACGTCCAGCTGATGGCAGAAGACCGCCAAAACCAATGACACTGAGATCCAGAGAAACGAGAAGGCTACAATCCCAAAGCTACCAAACCGTTTATACTCTCCGACGGCGTATAACGCTGTGCAGGGCGATATGGGTGACAAGCCTTGTCAACCTGAGGCACAATTGTTCCTAAACAGAAATAGGAGCGTCCTTCATTGTTCAGTTCCATTCGCCCATAAAATTCCATTGTAGTGACACCGTTGTATTGGCGGAACGTTCTAAGCATAATCCGCCAGAGGCACAGTCGATAAGTGGGTCATCCACGGAAAAGACGTCAGGATGAGGAGAACCTGCCATTCGCTGTCCAGTGACGTGTACGGTTGACTCTACTGCATGGTACGAAGAGTTCAGTACGGACTCGGTGCAGACGTGGCGTCCGAGGCTCACGTCGTGACATGGAGTGGTGGCGCCGGAGATGGGTCTGGAGGCTCTTGGGGATTCTGGCGTGGCGAGTCTCTTGGCGTCTTGTCTATCCATCCTGAAAGAGCTATTGGTAGGAACATAGAGATGACGTACAAGTAGTACCGCGTAATTTCTGAGACGGTTGAACTCACATTCCTTACGTACAAGTAGTACAGCGTAATTTCTGAGACTGTTGAACTCACATTCCTTAACAACTAAACAAAAGTTACAGAATACATGTATGGACGTATATCTATATATGCTGGCTCGTCAATATAAATATATGAAGAAGTTCAGGCACAACTGAACTAAACCCTATCAAATAAGTTGTGCTTAAAGTGACATAAAGTATACAGAGTGGCAAATATGAGCCGGTCAGTGAAATCCTAGGAACACTGATAACCTGTTTCGTTAGTTACGGCACCCAGCATTATTTCAGGTGGCAAAGTTTCACACTATGCTCAGTAATTATGTCAATATACGTGGACAGTTGACCACATTTTAAAAAACAAAACAAAAACTTGAACTTTCACATGTTCCCGTCCTTCCTCTTGGACGTCTCACTTGGTTCATCCTTGGACATGGTAACGTACATAATCGATGCCGTACCTACAAATAGAAAGAACTTCGCCTTCTTCGGGCATCGGTTTAGAATCTGCACAATTGTTTTGTACAGAGGAGGTCAAGAACAACGTTGGGAGTCGACTGAGGTTCGCATCTCTCAGCCCCCGACCCCGATAATAATTAGCGCATCTAACGTATACATGAATCGAAGCAATAATCAGTATAGTCAACATTGACACCTGATTCAGACACCTTTGAAGAATACACAAAGTGACAATCCTGTTGCGGAAATACATCGGTGTCCGACCATCCTGAGTACCCCGACTCAGAAGAATCATCTTCAGGAGGAACCGCACTTTCCTCCTGCTTATAAAAGATACCGTTGGCGTTGCGACTTACTTTTTCACTTGTAGCACTTGCAATAAACATATTTGCTACTTGCACTGAATCTTCCTCGTCTAGCCTTTCTAGCGGCGAGTCAAACCAGTGCCCTCAAGTACAAGCGTTTTCAAACTTGTTGCTGGATGAAGACTGCATAACGGACCCCACACCAGTCCTAAGATGGCTGGAGATTCAACTGGTATCGTTTCCCCCAATAAATCTTTGCCGAGATATGATTCACCGCACAATGTAAAATTTAAGTGCACGAAACGCACTAAGAATTGGAGGTATCGTAACCCTCAAACTTCTGCCCCGAATCACGGCTCCCCCACGCCCAATCGGACTGAATGGAGTCGAAGAGATGAAATAATAAATTGTTTGCATGCTATTGAAGGTAGACGTCCACAGGCTCATAGGAAAGCCAATTCCAGGACGGAATGGGATAAAATACCGGCGATTACCAAGTGGCTTCAACACATAATTGTCCCCGATAACAGAAATTCGACAAAGCAATCACCGTTAGTGTGTAGTAGGCCTACCATTGACTTGTCGTCCTGTGGTGGTAGCCCCCAAAAGGGGGCCTTTCTAGCGGCGAGGAATCCTCCTTTTGGAGAAGTGCGTTTGCGCTTTTGTCCGTTCCCTTGTTTATGTGTGGTATCGACAACAACAAAATTAATATTTTCAACCACGCATTCACATAGGAAATGGACTTGTGCAAAATGCTAAGTTTGAATCTCCCTTTGAGGGTCCGTCCTTACAAAATGATATAAATTCACTATCGCTAGTAGAGAAACCAATGAATTTATTATATTTACATAAGAAGTGCACATTATCCATCACCAGTGTTGATAATAGGTGGCTATAAATATCAGTTACTTTCTCAATTTGCGCATACCGATATGGAATAGAACCCATGCTTATCAAACGCATGCACGCAAGTATTTCACTAGAACTCTCAACTTGCACCTATCACCCCTTTTCACCTGCCCATAATAGGACTGCCCACTGTTCATCGGCCATTGGCGTTTCGCTGCATCGAAATTGGGCGAGTCTATTTTAACTTGAGGTATGCGGCTGACAAATGTTTCATTTCTGCGTCTGAGTCTGTCTCAACTGTGGTTAATGGTTCATTGGTGGTTTTTATTGGGTGATATGTCAATGAGTGGCATCTGAAACCCCTATGTCTGCCTTAAATGCGTGAATTTTCAATGCGAATCACTCGCCATACACACCGCATCACTTTCTTTGTTCCGCGCGCCACGATCCGTGTTGTAGTGCAAACCGCCCTCGATATGCAAATTTCATCGATCAGCTCATGCTATTTTTAGAACGACGCGACGTCGGCTTCCATGCACACTACGACGCTTCGGAACGGTCGTGGGCAGCTCACAGATGTGGATCATTAATTTGTGGCAATTGCAATCTTTCGTTTTGCGTATGAGGTCTTATTCATAGGCCTACTCTCTATCCGGAACTTTAAGACCAGAGTGCTCCGCCCCAGCCAGTCAATTCATGTTATCCAACCATTCACTTCAGCTTCGTCGAGTAGAGCTTGTACAATAGGCTTTTTACTAGGGTGAATGCCATTTGGGCGGGCCTATAAGTTCCCCATTGTCTGGTCTTAAAGTCCCGGATAGAGAGTATTTCTGACACATGACATAGACTCCACATTTTCATTCCGCGTGATATTGTTCGTACCAACCAGAAAGGTGATCGAAGTTGCACTGTTGACATTTTTCTCGATTCGAAATATTCAATATGGCGCAAGCTCAACAGACAGGACTCGGTGTTCCATGCACTACGGTGAACACGGTGAGTGCAGTGACCGTTGCAAATGAACGACTATGGGTAGTACATGTCGATGGTGCCTGTTCGAACAACGGGAAACCCAACGCAAGAGCGGGCTGTGGAGTTTATTGGCCCCAAAACCCGGCATGGAACATTTCCTGTCGCATGCCAGGAAAACAAACGAATAACCGTGCAGAAATCACAGCTGCCATATTGGCTCTGAAAAGGGGAATTGAAGAACGACTTGACAATATTTATGTCGTCACTAACAGTAAACATGTCCGTGATGGGATGACACACCCATCTTGGCTCGCACTATGGAAATTGAATGGCTGGGTCCTCTCCTCAGGAGAGCCAGTTAAAAACACTGACTTGTGGAAAGAACTTGATGCGTGCTCCCAAAAGATTTCGAACCTCAAGTGGGTGTGGGTACCAGCAACCCACACTGGAGCTGCTAACAAGGAACCCGAAGGAGCCGAAGGATTGGACCCCCAGTCTCTTCAGGACGGTAACAAAATAGCAGTCGAACTGGCGCAATGTGGGGCAAAGCTTGACACTGTCGGTCACTTGCAGTACCTCAAATGATCTGTTCAAGTGGTCCAGTTCAGGCTGCCCCATCAACCTGAAGAGTCAACCTTCCTTAGGGCCTGATCCTCCTCAGGTACCCCAGGACAATAAGATGTCGCAAATTAGCTTATTAAGTAGCCGATACGCACGGCCCTCATTAACATTAATTTGCATACGATCTCATGACGAAGTTTCGCGCGGTGTGGTTACACTGGTGGCCGATAGGCGCCACTACCATCGATCTTTCTTTTCTTGACATTCCATTGGAGAGACATTCCCAGGAAAAGGCTAGGATAAATAACTATGGCAATAGATTGATCGAGCTTTGCAAATTTAGTGGTTTAATGATCGCTAAGGCCACGTGTTTTTTGGTTTACGGGACCGCCGACTTGCTTTTTCCTGAAATCTGGAAAAAAATAAAATCAGAAAATGGCCCAATTTTGTTTTATTTTTGCCGACCGAACCCACTTTTTTGAATAAAAAAATGGCAAAGAAAATAAAATCTGCTCATTGTTTGCTTTTTTAAAACCTGCCGATGATGGCAAATGTTCGCGATTGAACTTTAAAAACGAAAATAAAATGAAAAATATCGTATAATAGAGAATCGAATGGTGCATTCAACAAACTGTGAACTGCCCCTTAGATGGATTTCGAATGACAGCTTTATTCTGCACGATTTTAATTCTTCCGGTCATACATGGAATCTGGAGTCTAATTTTTATTTTTATTTATTTCGACCACCCGACCATAACTTTTGGATGCCATCTCCCGTAAACCAATAAATATAAAACACGTGGCCTAATGGAAGAATTGGGTCAGACAAAAGAATTGGAGAGGTTACTTGTAAGAATAGTGTCGATGATGTTATCATAAGTTCTCCGGACTTGCTGACCCAGTTAAGCGAATTTCGAGTTGACTGCTTCAACCCTTTACTTTCTGATGTACACAAGCCTATTATTTTCCACTTGAATTTGTATCCAGACTCGGTTATTCCTGATGTTGTTAAGCAAGATCATTATGTTAATTCTAATACCAATTCTACCATTCCTGTAGATATTGTGAAAATGAACAAACCTCGTTGGAAACATGAGTATGAAGAAGATTTTGTAAAAACCCTCGATGAGAATGCTATTTCCGAAATTGATAATTTGTTAAATAATGTTGATGTTTCCTCACAGAGTACTGTGAATTGTATTGTTGATAAAGTTGGAGACGTCCTCTTTCTTGCTCTTGATAAAATTTCCCCAATCAAGGGGACTACTTCTTTCTGTAAGAAGCACCAGTCCAACCCCAGAAGAAAAGAATGGTTTGACAATGATTGTAAGAAGAAAAGGCTCGAGTTTGAGAGAGCCCACAACCGTTATAACCGGGATGGGGTTCGGGACTAGGGGATGGCTGTAGGCCTAGGCCTATAGGGACTGTGTTAGATTTGGAGGAATTCCTGGGATGGGGATAGCCCAACCCCTAAAACTCCTCTAAAAAAATCTAGGCTACAGTTGTAGGCCTAGTCGGTAGGCCAAGGCCTAGCCTACCTAGGCCTAGGCCTACTTGACACTGGACCTACATTCCTATAGGATCTGTCGATCTGATCCCTTGCTGTAATGTGATTGATTTGTCTCTCCAGTCAGGTAAATAAATAGGCCTACCGTACTCACCATCCAGACATTTCTAACCCTCAACTTCCAAATTTATAAAACGGGACGTTTTGACTGGAATTGCTGGGACGTTCTGGCATTGAGACGTTTTGACTGGCTACCGATGATTTCAGGGAAATGAAAAGAAAGAGTAAGATTTATAAGAAACAACTGGCTAAAAGCTGTAACAGCTACAGAAGGGCGCTAATTAAGAAAATCAGTAACTTGAAGAGTACTAATCCAAGGGACTACTGGAGGATTTTAAATTGCAAGAGTAAGTGTAAAGATGAAACCCTTGGTAAGATCCAACTTGAGGTTTTCAAAGATCATTTCAGTAAACTTAACTCAGCCCCTTCTGAACATGATGTTGATGATGGAAAGGTTGGCATTGATCTAGAGTACCCGAATGATCTCTTGAATAAGCCAATCACGAGTGATGAGGTACTCAAAGCTATAAATAATCTGAAAAATGGCAAAGCTTGTGGTTTCGACTGTATTTTAAATGAACAACTGAAAGCTTCAAAAAATCAAATGTGTGATGTTTATGTGAAACTCTTTAATGTGATTCTCGAGACTGGTATTATTCCTGCGTCATGGTCGGTTGGATGTATTAAGCCAATTTACAAGAAGAAAGGTTCTGCTGATGATCCTGACAACTATAGGGGTATAACCGTCCTCAGCTGTCTTCGTAAATTATTCACTTCTGTAATTAATACAAGATTAAATGGTTTTGCCTCTGCTAGCAAGTTGATAGGAAACGAGCAGGCTGGTTTTAGAAGTGGTTTCTCAACTGTCGATCATGGTTTTGTCATCTTTCTAAGGGTATGAAAATGTATTGTGCTTTTATTGACTACAGAAAGGCATTTGACACAGTCTGGAGGGTTGGTCTTCGGCAGAAGCTTATCAAGAGTGGAATTAATGGAAAACTCTTGAGAGTACTTGTTAATTTATATGAGTCGGCCAAATCCTGTGTCGAACAGAATGGTCAGCGTTCTGATTTCTTTAAGTGTTCTATAGGTGTTCGCCAGGGAGAAAATCTGTCACCTTTCCTTTTTGACCTCTATCTTAATGATCTTGAACTGTTTCTGACAGGTTACGATTTTAAAGGTTTGGAGCACCTGCACATCACAAGCACATGTGAATTTGTCAAAAGGCTGGGTCACATGTTAAAATTATTAGTACTGTTATATGCTGATGATACTGTTTTGTTGTCTGATAGCCATGATGGCCTCCAACATGGGTTGGATGCACTGTATGAGTAGGCGTACTACAACCTTTGGAAATTATCGGAGAATGCATCAAAGACAAAGATTCTTGTTTTTTCTAGAGGAGTCCCAAGAAAAAAGGAATCTGATATTCTTTTTGGTGGGGCTAAGCTTGAACTGGTTAAAAGTTACACTTATCTTCGGTAGTATCCATTCTATGGACTGAGTCCAAATGGACTGAGTAACTTGGACTGAGTGCCAAAATGTGAAGAATGCAAGAAACAAGCCGTTTTGTAGATATTATGAAAGGATACTGCCTAGGTACTGATAAGACTAGTACTCCCCCTCATTTTTCTCCAGCAAAAGCGCACGAACGCAACAGAATAAGCAGAAAAAAGCGAGTTTAGTGAGTTGCATTCCACTTACATTCTGCATTTTAGAATGAACACTTCTGGGTATCGGTATTTCCAGGAAATATCGTGGGGACGAGGTAGCCCCAATTTGAGTGCAGAGGGCGGTATTGGATCAGACATCTACACTCAGGCGTGGCCGGCATGCACGGCCTGTTTCATGTGTGTACAGGAGCAACCTTTGGAACGAGGTTCCAAAATTCCCAGCATAGCATTCCATGAATCGTTACCTCGAAAGGCGTGCTACATGGCGTGACGTCGTCATGTTTTGTTACTATTTATAGAATGAGTGCGGAGCGCTATTGGGTTCATGTAACTTGGGGATTTCAGGTCGGCTTAGCGAAGAACAAAATTGTATAGTTTCGTTTTTCTTAACACTTTTCACGTTCTACATATTGAAGATAATCATTTCTTACCAATTTATGGTGATAACATTCATTATTATTGCTTATATGTTTTTTTGGCACTCAGTCCAAGTCAGTCAGTCCATTTGGACTCGGTCCATTGAATGGATACTACCCTTATCTTGGAATAGTAATGAATTACAACGGTAAATTTTGACTAGCTAAGAAAAGACTTCATGATCAAGCCAACAGAGCAATGTTCAGTATCATAAGTAAGAGAAAGACAAAAGCAAATGGAATTTTGTCATGTATAATATAATTAGGGAACTACATGATAAGGGATATGTACATTCTGAGTGGATGAAATATGTAAAAAATACATTGGATGATGCTGGCCTGTCGTACATATGGATGGACCAAGCACCAGTCAATGCATTATGGCTCAAGACAACCTTGAAGATGAGGCTTCAAGATGGGTCAAACAATCTTGGAATGCAAAGGTCATTGACCATGAAAAATGTACTAATTATAGACTATTTGCAAACCATGTATTTCAGAAATATCTAGACATTCTTCCCTTTAAACTACGCATTAATGTTACGAAATTTAGATGTGGTAATTCGCAATTCCCTGGAACAGTTATGCGCAATAGAAATTTAGATGCACCAGCTGGCCTGTGTACAAATTGTACTCGGAATGACTTAGGGGATGAATTCCATTACTTATTGGTCTGCCTAACTTATAACAATTTAAGAAAGAAAAATCTTGGAAATTACTTCTCTCACCACCCCAACATTTTGAAAGGGGCTGGAGGAAGAACGCTCCCATGTCCAAAGTGTGCACATCTCAGAAAGTATGGGTCTGATTTAAATAAAATTCGCAGTGGTGATACTTGAATCTGAACGATTAACAATCACCATGAAGAGAAGTAGTAATATTATATAACAGTGGCTAAGACAATGCATTTTGATACTTGACAATAAATCCTATTCTATACTGTTGAAACTCCTAAAAATGGTCATAACAGCAGGCCTAACGCCATTTGCTATGTTAAAATTCATGTAATTATTACTCTTCTCTTGTACCTGTTAAAGGTCTGAGTAATAAATTCATTCATTCATTCATTCCATTATCACAAGTAAGAAATATCGCAAAAATAATCACTTAAAATCGATAAACTATGCTTCTAACAACATGAGCAGTGCTTGAGAAATCTTTTGCGTGATTTCTTCACAGGTAACTTACAGCAACGCGCCAGTGATGCCATTCATATGTAGCGTGCTCAATCCCGCACGAGGCCGGTGGAGGTCGGTTCGCTTTTACACAAGAGAATAACCAGCCCGAACCTACCTCCACCTACCTCCACCTTCCCGAGACTCACGCGGCGAACTGAACTAGCCCGAGGAAGGTGGAGGTCAGTTGTTTCGCTTTTACACGGGGAAAAATAACCGAACCCTCCTCGATCTAGTCTCGATCCGGAACGCACCGGCACCGTGTAAAAAGGGCTATGGAGACCAAGACCATTCCAACATTTCCATACAATAACAGACTATTGTGCCAAGGATTCCCATGTTTTCTCCCTCTCCTCTGTGGCTATTGAATTTACAAGTCGAATGAATCCAACCAAATTGTGTACCTTCAATATTTCAGAGGTCGTGGGAAGGTTCGCATTGTTAAATCACTGGTTTTTGGACAGGCACTTTCATTCATTGACCAAACAGCATACGTTCCCTTACCGCCGGTCAATTTTTTCAAACATCTGTCGCAAGAACTTACATTACTTGTGTACGTCAGGTTGCAAACCAGTGATAATCATGAATATCAAATTATACTAGCGGGAAATTATTTCGGCAATGTTCTTATAGCAGGCATTGAAAACAGTGAGAAACTGTTTGTCGACCTAATAAAGATTGAAAAATCGACTCTATCCTGCGGGCGATACCGAAAGAGAAGAAATGTCTTGAGAAGGGGATGGAACGAAATAATCATAACTATACGAAGAGTGAGAGATATATACCACGCACTGGTGAATGTATTCGTAAACGGCAGAAAGCTTAGCTGTCCCGTAGAAAAGATTAGCTATCAAACTAAAGATCAAAGGTATGATGTTAAGGAACTATTTCTTGGCCACTACATGACGCAACACGGGAACAAGAAACCAAACGAACATGCTTTTGTCGGCTACATGGCTAAGCCATACGCCTACACAAAAATAGTGAGAGAAAAATATATCAAACCACAGCTACCCGGTGAGTATGATTTGTAATATACTGGATGTTCGGCCTCCTATGACTTCCTGTACATAGAAGTATACGGTATACGAATACGCCGGTTAACGATGGTCTCATGGTCGCGAATCCTTTGTGAAGCCATTGTTAACCGGCGTGTTCGTATACCGTATACTTCTATGTACAGGAAGCCTAATGTCCGGCCGGTATATGTACAGTCCTCCAAATAAGTAAAAGAACACCATGTTTTTCAAATATCTCCTAGACAAAACGAGATAATTGGATGTAGTTTTCAACATTGTGTGGTATATACTTACTTGGTCATATATCTCATGCATTTGGGTCAACCCTATTTTAACCCTTTGTCATGTAATAGGCAATTTTAAAAAGGTCCAAAGTTAACTTTTTTATTTCTATTTTTTTCAACACAGTTGGCACTGTTGTGATCAGGTGATTGATACTGAAGACTAAAAACTGCAGGCAGATCTCTAGTGTATTCAGACAGCGCACACAACATTTTACACTACATTAACGTCGGACGACGTAACCACTTCCTGAATTGAATGGAATGTGGCTTTGAACTACAGATATGATTTTATCTAAAGTGTCTTATCTTAGATAGAGGGTGATTGCTCGTTTTAAAGAGATGGATAGATGCCTACAAGTCTAGAATAAAGAGTTTTTCGAGATGTCAGGACCGTTCGATTTTTTCTGGTCGAGGCCGACGAAACCAACTGTGAGACCTAAGCGTTCAAAACCAAAGGAAATAATCTCGCTCCAATCTCTCATGAGGAATGTACACCCCCGCGTGTACACGTTATGATAGTCGATTTTGTCTGCAGTTTGCAAGTGTGCCCACAACGCCACGGTAGACACTGGGAACACACTTTGAACAGTTCATAACGGCACCTAATTTCGATATTGCTATCGGCTGAGATGCGGACACCTGTTATCTTAAGGCGACTCGGAATGGCGTTCGCTGATTGGGCGCTTTTTCTCAGGCGCCAGACATCCCAGCAAATCAGGTGATGTCATCAAGGGTTTGTCTACGGTGACGAGGAGAGCCCGCGCCAAGACCCCCTGATGTTCTCAGGATGTCTTCCCATAGACATTTTTTTTCTTTTAATTCTTCAGATGATGATGTGATTCTTTACCACCTAGAGCAGCATGGAAACGGATTCTGGAATTATATGACCACAGATGATATTTTGTATGACGAAAAATATGACTGTCACGCACACTCCAACCTAGAATGCATAACTGCAGCCTTGTCAGCGAGAAATAAGCATGTTATTGGTATATCATTTAGGAAGCGCTCCTACTTATGCTCATATTTTCACTGCCAATGCAATCCATCCCTATAGACGATGCAATTTCTGGCGAAATCAGTTCGGGAAAGTTCCGATATTGAATCGATTCCGATTTTGGAAGCGCAGCCATCACTGGCGATTACGTTATGAGAAACATTAGAGAGGTTAAGATCCTGAACGCGAACGAGAAACGTGAACGGGAATGACGTCATTGTCGTTCCCGTGAAAAATTCGCGTATATCTGGTTGAGAAGTGAATTAACCAGGAACGTGAACGCCATCTATTGTTTAAGTAATTGGGCATGCATTGTACGTGTGTCTCGAACAATGGAAGTTTATATTGGTACACTCTCCGACGCTGAGGTCAGACGGTTTCACCTTACTGACTCTGCCACCTGCAGGTCCGGACTATTTCAGCGGAGGATCGTATATATATGTCACAGTGGTTTCCAGTAATGCCAAATGGAATTGAAGTATTTCATGGTTTTATCCACAAACGAAACCCATGCGACCCAATTTAATTCTCGTTCGTATGGCAGGTTCAAACGACAAATCGCCTGTTTCTACGTTCACCTCTTCCGAGAACGCAATCGGGTGGCGAGAAGCAGTGACGCAATGCCAGCCTTTATTGGCCAGGGTTAGTAGTTATGCAATGGGAATAGTGTTGCTGACAGTAGCCCTTGTTACACTACATAAAAAACCCGTGTCGAACCCGGGTTTTTTCTGGTCACACCTGTTAAAAACGCGGTGTAATAATCCTCTCCGAGCTCGAACGGTTTTTGGAGGGTTTAATTTACGTCCCCGTCACAAAATTTGAGTAGTGTTGACAGGCACCGGGCCTCAGGAGGGATTTTTCACAGCCGGGCTAGACCAGGGTGTCAAAAAACCCGGGTATTTCAATGTAGTGTAACCACGGCTATAATTGAGTATGGCCGAACTGACCCCTTTACAAACATTACATCATGCCTATTGGATTGATTCCTTGAATATGGGGTTCACAGCCAAGACCTCCATAAGAAGATCTCTCTAGGCTATTCATTCGGATTACCTGAGCTCAACACTTCCTTCAGGACAATGGATTTAGGAAGAGGAATTCCTGTACAAGAAATGGCGTTCAAACGCGAGCGGGTTTGTCACGTGGCTGCCTACTGACGTCACTCGCGTTCATGTTTGTCGTTCGCGCTCAGGATCTTAACCTCACTATTATGTTGGAAACGTAAAACGTCATCAAACGATCCGATTATGGAAACGGTCGACCATCTGCCAACTGAAGTTGCATACCGAGGAGGCGCAGATCGGGGGGGGGGGGGGGGGG